>CM019692.1:31745697-32013197 GCA_009760885.1 Achatina immaculata | reverse complement strand
CATCATCAATAAGAACATCAAAAAGAACAACAAGAAGAACATTATCATCAAGAAAAACATCGTCGTCATTAACAAGAACGTTATCATCGTCAGCAAAATTTTCAACAACAACATCATCATAAACAACAACTTCATTATTACCAACATCGTCGTTAACAAACACATCGTCATCGACAGCATCGTCGTTACCAGTAGCAGCTACATCATCATAATCGTTAACGACGACAACAGCAGAAAATCATCATTAATAACATGATCATCGACAGTGACATCATCATCTTTAAAAACATATCAGTATTATTATTATTTTCATAAAATAAAACGAATGATTTTTTCTGTGATGTCAGAGTTTTAAATGCCCCGTCACCCCCTCCCACACCACACACACACACACACACACACACACTTCTCTCTTCGCTTGAAAATTTTCGCTTGCTTTCTGTCTCACTCTCTTTCTCTCTTTCTTTCTCACACTCTCTCTTTCTCTCTCTCTTTCTCTCTCTCCTCTTTCTCTCTCTCTTTCTCTCTCTCCTCTTTCTCTCTCTCTTTCTCTCTCTCTCTTTCTCTCTCTCCTCTTGCTCTCTCTTTTTCTCTCTTTCTCTCTCTCCTCTTTCTCTCTCTCTCCTCTTTTCCCTCTTTCTTTCTCTCCTCTTTCTCTCTCTCTTTCTCTCTTTCCTTCTCTCTCTCTCTCTCTCTCCTTCTCTCTCTCTCCTCAACTTACTAATTTTTCATGTTTTTGCGATATTATCAAATCTTGTTTACCATATTAACTGGGATGCTCATATTGAATGTCTTTTTGTATATTTTAAATTCAATTCAGATTTTATCCATTGACTTTTTATCAGATAAAATTCCTCTTTTGTTATCTTAACTGTTCAAGACACTTTTCTTCTTCTCCAAAGGACCACGTCTTATGTTGCTTCCGGACACTTTTATATTTTGTTACTCTGGCCATTCACGATGATTAAATATTGTTGTCAGATTATCATTTTTCTCGCTGCTGTCATTCGTGTTAATATTCAGACAACTCCAGGTTACTCTTCTTGCATTTCTCACTTTTTTCTATAAAAACGTTGCTCCTTTTTCCTAAGTAAACGTATATCAAACATACGAACATAAAGACTATCCTGCTATATGGCTCCGAGACATGGGTTATGACCAAGACAATACAACAGAGGATACAAACATTCATGAACTACTGCTTGAGGAAGAATTTAAACATTAAGTGCCAGGACAAGATCAGGAACGAGGAGGTCTAGGAAAGGGAAGGACGCAGAGACTGGGAAGACTTTTATCATGACGCAGAGATTGGGAAGACTTTTACCATGACGCAGAGACTGCTTTTCTGAAAGACTTTTACCATCCATGACGCAGAGACTGCTTTTCTGAAAGACTTTTACCATGACGCAGAGATTGAGAAGACTTTTACCATGACGCAGAGATTGGGAAGACTTTTACCATGACGCAGAGACTGCTTTTCTGAAAGACTTTTACCATCCATGACGCAGAGACTGCTTTTCTGAAAGACTTTTACCATGACGCAGAGATTGGGAAGACTTTTACCACGACGCAGAGATTGGGAAGACATTTACCATGACGCAGAGATTGGGAAGACTTTTACCATGACGCAGAGACTGGGAAGACTTTTACCATGACGCAGAGACTGGTTTTCTGGAAGACTTTTACCATGACGCAGAGACTGGGAAGACTTTTACCATGACGCAGAGACTGGTTTTCTGGAAGACTTTTACCATGGCGCAGAGACTGGGAAGACTTTTACCATGATGCAGATGTTGGGAAGACTTTTACCATGACGTAGAGACTGGTTTTCTGGAAGACTTTTACCATGACGCAGAAACTGGTTTTATGGAAGACTTTTACCATGACGCAGAGACTGGTTTTCTGGAAGACTTTTACCATGACCCAGTGAACCTACAAATCATGTCTAGGAAGTGGAGGTGGATTGGCCACACTCTGAGGAAACCCGACACCAGCATAGCAAGACAGGCACTGACATAGAATCCTCAAGGAAGTAGAAAACGAAGAAGACATAGACTTCCTTGGAGAAGAGAAATTATGACAGTGCTCAGAGACAAGGGATACACATGGAAGAAAGCAAAGAATAATTCCAAGAACAAGGATGACCGGAGAACCTTTATCCGTGGCCTATGCTCTCAAGTGAGTGAAAGGCGATGATGATGATGATGATGATGATGATGATGATGAAATCATTTACTATATTACGAGGAGTGATTGATAAGTTCTCGGCATAAGGTACACATACTTGAAACACACAGTTGATATTAGGTACATTTGTAGATCAGGTTAATGTAAGATTAAACATCATGTTTCAAGAAATTAACTGCAACCAATTTTTTAGCAGGCTGCTGAAGTTGTAAAGGGTGGCAGAAATTGAGAAAATGGATAAAATTTATCATCGAGAAGTCATTCGCTACCTCTGCAGCAAGGGCTTATCATCGAAGGAGATCCATGAGAATATGGTGGAGACTAGGGGAGAATGCCCCTTCTTACAGCACAATGAAGAAATGGGCAGCTCAATTCAAACATGAAAGAGAGAGTCTGGAAGATGATCCCCGTCCAGGAGGACCAATAACGGTAACCACAGATGAAACCACCGGCAGAATCTATGACATGATAATGAAAGATCGACGACTAACTGAGCGGTACATTGCTACTGAGTTAGGCATCTCCCAGGAACGTATTCATGCCATTGTTCACAATGATCTTCAATGACAAAGGTCTTTGTTCGATGGGTCCCGAAACTTCTTGGAACTGATCACAAACGACAGTGTCTCAACATATCAAGAGACAATCTTGGCCATTTTTCTGCAGATCCTGAAAAGTTTCTTCAGTAATTTGTGACTATGGATGAGACTTAGGTTCATCATTTTCAACAAGAAACCACAGAACAGTCAAAGCAGTGGAAACATCATGGATTCCCCACATCCTAAGAAAGCAAGGATTGTTCTGCCAGCAGGCAAAGTGATGGCTTCCATCTTTTGGGATTCAGAAGGTGTGCTATTGGTAGACTATCTTCAAAAGGGCAGAACGGTCACCGGGGCCTATTACGCTAATCTTGTGAAGCAACTGCGGGTCAAACTGAAGGAAAAGCGTCGAGGTAAATTGACGAGAGGAGTCATCTTTCATCAAGACAATGCTCCAGTTCACAAGTCGGCGGTGGCAATGGCTGCCATTCATGAATGCGGCTTCCAGCTTCTTGAACATCCTCCTTATTCCCCAGATTTGGCCCCTTCGAACTATTACCTGTTTATCAAACTCAAAAAGGAGCTCAGTGGTTGCAAATGTGCTTCAGATAATGACGTCATTCATGCTGTAGACCACTTTCTGCTGGCACAAGATGCTGACTTTTACAAAGAAGGGATCCGTATGCTCCATGATCGCTGAACTAAGTGCATAAACTTGCAAGGGGACTATGTTGAGAAATAACCCAAAAAAGTTGTCCCCAAATAATCCATTGTACCTTATGCCGAGAACTTATCAATCACTCCTCGTACAACAGTTTGATGTTTGAAGTGTGTAATGTCAGCCTCGCTATTTAATAAAGCTGATATTATATTGTGAGTTAATTCCCGTCCTGGTGGATTACGTCCCTTGTACTTTTCACATTTCTTTGCAGACACCAACTGCCTCGGGTAGTTTTGTTACATCGAAGTGCTGATGGTTACGGCTTTGTCTTACGTGGAGCCAAATGTAAGTAATCTCTCTTTCCTCAGTTTTTTTTTTCAATCGTTATCTGTTTTGGTTTTTTTTTCACCCGATTTGTAAGTATTTTTGTTAAGTCCCAAGCCTTAAAAAAGACATTTTTCAGAAGAAATAAGTTTCTTAAATACTGTAGTGCCCCAGGCGAAAGTGCAACCTGAGCTTTGAAGTTTAATCTGCCCAGTAATCAGTCTTTCTTAATGTTAAAACGCAGAGTAGAGAGATAGACAGAGTGGAGGACTAAAAGTGCAGCGAATTCACATCGCTGCTTAGACAGAGAGCTGGGAGTACAGATTGGCACGGCCAGAAACGAGAGACATACTGGACGGAAAGAGGACTTGTCAAACAACACGGGACTGGCACTGTCCGGTGCAGGACATTGATGGGTATGTTGAGGGAAGACTGGCACTGTCAGACACAGGACATTGATGGGTTTGTTGAGGGAAGACTGGCACTGTCCGGTGCAGGACATTGATGGGTTTGTTGAGGGAAGACTGGCACTGTCCGGTGCAGGACATTGATGGGTTTGTTGAGGGAAGACTGGCACTGTCCGGTGCAGGACATTGATGGGTTTGTTGAGGGAAGACGGGCACTGTCAGGTGCAGGACATTGATGGGTACGTTGAGGGAAGACGGGCACTGTCAGGTGCAGGACATTGATGGGTACGTTGAGGGAAGACGGGCACTGTCAGGTGCAGGACATTGATGGGTATGTTGAGGGAAGAATCTCAGCACCGATGAACATGTTGAGTGCAGTGATGATGACCCATAAACAAAAAGAAAAAGTAGCAAGTGTCTGATGCAAAATGAGTTTGTAATGGAGGATAAATAAGAGTAACTGCATCAAACTTTTACCATGACGCAGAGACTGGGAAGACTTTTACCGCGACGCAGAGACTGGGAAGAATTTTATCATGACGCAGAGACTACTTTCCTGGAAGACTTACCATCACGCAGAGGGGGGTTTTTTTTCGTCAGGAAGACTAGATCTCATAGAATGAAGTCCTTGTTTTTAATAACGTGAACCAGTGGTTTCCAAAATAAGCCATATAACACTCCCCCCCCCCTTTCCCTGTAAGAAGATGGGAAGATTCTGGGAGAGAGGAGACGATGAAGAGGAAGGGAGCAGCGGGTGGTACCAGAATCAGCTGAGGTGTGTGTGTGTGTGGGGCGGGGTGGGCGCAAGGAATATGGCCTGGGAGGAGAGAGGGCTCTGACAGTAGTTTGGGAATCACTGATATAGCCCACCCCCCTAATCTGGAAAGAAATGGCCGTTACAAAGTCACTGAGTTGAGTGGCAGTACAAGAATATACTCTGAATGTTGAGCGATGACTCTAGTATAATCAAGGGAAAAATTCAAGCAAGCTCAGCAGTACAGAATGGATTGAGTGAATGCTGCATTCAACATTTTGTAAAGCTGTATTCATCTCCCCCCACCCCATGATATACAGACGTTTAACTCGGCTCATATCTATAGTGTCACTTTGGCAGATAATGAATCAGGCAGAGTTGCCGCCCACATGGATGCTGAAGACTTTGACACACCTGCACCGCGGCAGCCCTCCTTAAGTTTAAACCCAGGGGAGAATAATGGTTATGTCAGACATGGATCTTTTGTTAACTCTTTGCCAACCAAACAACATTTCTGGCACGCTAATACTGTTAACTCTTAACCAACCAAACATTTCTGACACGCTAAATCCTGTTAACTCTTAACCAACCAAACAACACTTTTGACACCCTAACCCTTTTTTTTAATACAATACAATAAAGAAAAATCAGTGCCGGAGTCTTTTATTCGAAATGATGCGATGTTTATTTTTAGCATTTGTAGCGGTTTAAAATTATGAACTCATGTTTACAGAACAAAACTATACGACTTGTGAATTTATTGTTAAATTTTGTTTTTTGAAAAATCGGGAGTAAAAAGAACAGTAAGTCAAGAGAGAACTTGCGTGGTCAGCTGTTGCACACAGAAGGATATATTTAGGAGGAGATCCGAGCGCCTGTGGGCTAGTCAGAAGCACAAGATCGTAATGATAGCCAAACCGAACTTTCTGAAAGTTTAATATTAATAAGTTTATTGATACTAAGGTTGATGATAAGTTTATTGATACTAAGTTTGATGATAAGTTTATTGATACTAAGTTTGATGATAAGTTTATTGATACTAAGTTTGATGATAAGTTTATTGATACTAAGTTTGATGATTATCTATGCCTCTGACCCCTCGTAGAGCATAGGCCGCCAATAAGAGCTCGCCAGGCAGTTCGGTCCTGAGCCACTCTTTCCAACTGTCTCCATGTCTGGTTCATTATTTTGATGTCCGTGTGATAGGCTTATAGATGTGGCCTAAAACATTATCATCTGGCCCTATCTCTTCTTGTCACCATCCAGATCAAAGTTTTTTTTTTTCACTTGATTGACAGTTGCTTCCCTGTACTTGTTTTCAGTGCCTTGCATACGCTGCAGGATCTTTCTAAACATAGGCCTGGACTGGCCACCATAACCATTCTGTGTTCTATCGTAAAGTCTTTTACATCGTGCGTAGAGTGAGACCAATCCTGCCTTGTAACTGTGTCACTTTATGAACTGTGTGCTTCCTGCATTTTTTTTTTTCTATCCAAAAAGTTCGTCACTTTTTTTGGCACGTTCACCATTGTGGTTTACATAATAAAAAGCCTAAGTGAACTTTGTTAAACAAACAACAACAGTAAAGAACTAAAATAAACTGTACTTATCGTCTTGTGAACATGGTTTTAGATTGTCTCCCCGTGTTTGGTTGTAATTTTAGAATGCTCACACTTCCTTATCCTCCTTTTCCCACGTTAATGCTAGATTACTTTGTTTTGTCGTATGTAATGCTAAATTACTTTGTTTTGTCATGTGTAATGCTAGATTACTTTGTTTTGTCGTATGTAATGCTAAATTGCCTTTTTTGTCATATGTACAACACCAGAAACTTTGGGAAATAATGGAAAAAATGGGATTTCCAACACATTTGATACAATTAACATCACTGCTGTATTTAGACCAACAAGCAGCAGTAAGAATAAATGGTGAAACAACAACTTGGTTTGACATAAAACAAGGGGTCCGTCAGGGGTGCATATTGTCACCCTACTTATTTAACTTGTATGCTGAAAATATAATGAGGAATGTTAGAGAAGATGTAGACAAAGAATATTACGATGCCATAACAGTTGGAGGTTATGAAATACCAGAGATTAGATATGCTGATGACACATTATTGCTGTCCACAACACAAGAAGGAATGGAAAAACTAATTATGTCAGTCCGCAAGAACAGCGAAGAGCAGAACCTCTATCTTAATGCAAAGAAAACTAAAGTGATGACAACTGACAAAACAAACAAGGCAACTGAAATATGTATCAGTGAGGAAAAACTGGAAGAAGTGGAGAGTTTTGAATATCTTGGATCACTACTAACTAATAATGGAGATACAATGCGGGAAATTAAAAGGAGGACATCTATTGCTCTTCAGAAAGTAAAACAAATAAAGAATCTGTGGAGAGGAGCAGACAGAACCACAAAAATAAGATTTTTAAGGGCATGCATCTTTCCCATCGCAACATATGCCTGTGAGACCTGGACACTTAACAAAACAGCTGAGAAGCACATAAATGCCTTTGAATGTAAATGCTATGGAAGAGTTCTCCAAATATCGTGGACACAAAAAAGAACAAATATATCTATACTACAAGAGCTTAATATTGAAGAAGGCTGGCTAGTAAAGAGGATTAAAGAGAGAAAACTTAAATATTTTGGCCACATTAAACGTCATGATAATTTAGAGAAGGCCGTATTGGAAGGATACATAATGGGAAAAAGAAAAAGAGGAAGACCGAAACGAAGATGGCTGCAAGACATCGTTGATGATCTGGAAATGGATGCAGCAGCAGCAGGCCATCTTGCTCACAACCGAGAGGCCTACAGGAGTGCTGTTTGGGAGGCAAAGTTCCGCAAGGGACATGCAAAGGAATGAATGAATGAATGCAGTATTACTCTGTTTTGTCATACGTAATGATGTACTACTCTGTTTTGTCATACGTAATGATGTATTACTCAGTTTTGTCATACGTAATGATGTATTACTCAGTTTTGTCATACGTAATGATGTATTACTCTGTTTTGTCATATGTAATGATGTATTACTCTGTTTTGTCATACGTAATGATGTATTACTCAGTTTTGTCATACATAATGATGTACTACTCTGTTTTGTCATATGTAATGATGTACTACTCTGTTTTGTCATACGTAATGATGTATACTCTGTTTTGTCATACGTAATGATGTATTACTCTGTTTTGTCATACGTAATGATGTATTACTCAGTTTTGTCATACGTAATGATGTACTACTCTGTTTTGTCATACGTAATGATGTACTACTCTGTTTTTTCATACGTAATGATGTACTACTCTGTTTTGTCATATGTAATGATGTACTACTCTGTTTTGTCATACGTAATGATGTACTACTCTGTTTTATCATATGTAATGATGTACTGCTCTGTAATGATGTACTACTCTGTTTTATCATACGTAATAATGTACTACTCTGTAATGATGTACTACTATGTAATGATGTACTACTGATCTTGCAGCTAAACTCCCCACGGGCGGGGGCTTCAATGACTTTACCCCCAGCCCAGAATACCCCGCCCTTCAGTACCTGGACAGTGTTGACCCTGGATCGCAGGCTGACAGGGTTGGCTTGAAGGGAGGGGACTTCATCTTAGAGGTCAGATGTCTGTCTGTGTTGTTCTTGTTGTTCTTGTTGGTCTTGTTGTTCTTGTTGTTCTTCTTGTTCTTGTTGTTCTTCTTGTTCTTGTTGTTCTTGTTCTTGTTGTTCTTGTTCTTCTTGTTCTTGTTCTTCTTGTTCTTGTTCTTCTTGTTCTTGTTCTTGTTGCTCATCTTCTTCTAGATCAGTGAAGCAGCTTGTTCGCCCGTGCATTTCGACACAAATTACTGATGATGATAATGGTGGTGGAGATGGTGGTGATGGTGGTGGTTGTGATTGAAATGATGATGGTAGTGTGGTGATGATGATGATGATGATGTTGATAGTGGTGGTGGTAGTGATGATGGTGGTGGTGATGGAAATGATGATGATGATGATGATGGTGGTGGTGGTGGTGGTGGTTTTGGTGGTGGTGGTGGTGGTGATGATGGTGATGATGATGGTGGTGGTGGTGATGGTGATGATGATAATGATGGTGGTGGTGGTGATGATGACGGTATTGATGGTGATGATAGTGGTGGTGGTGGTGGTGTAAAACCTGATACGGATACACAACTTTTTTTTGTAATGTGACCAAAATAGTGAAAGTTTTGTGTTATCTGCTGGAAGTTTGCCGGCACTGAGTCATATCGACCCGCTTGTAACCTTCAGGAACAGAACCAGACATTGTTTAGATCTCAAACAGTTTATAGTTTATTTTAACCCCTTTCGCCCCGAGAGCGGAAGACAAATCCAGCCAGGATGTGGTCTCTGCAACAATGGCCGAAGGTCGCTGGCAAATGTTTTATTTTGATAAACAGGTGGGGTTTCTGCTTTACAAGCCGGGATTATATTTCCGGGATCATTTATTTTGCTTTCAAAATCTTGTCAAAGTTTTAACTTCTCGCAAACTTTACTTCGAGCACGGAGTCACCCATGGTCGTTTATGCGCATGAGAGCAGCGTACATGTACGGCAGTGACGAAAAGTATTCGGAATCTTGTACTTAAATGTTACGTCGAGCCAAGTCTGTTTTATGGGTGTGAAGCATGGTCTATGAATAAGAGAGTACAGCGAGAAATGGAGACCATGGAAATGTGGTTCATAAGAAGGATGTTGAAGGTACCATGGACAGCCAAGAGGCTGGAGTTAAAAAGCAAATTATAGTAAAGATCAGAGGCAGACAAGCGAGATTTATGGGATATTATCTGAGAAGAGGAAAATTGGAACACACTGTGGCAACTGGAAAAATTGAGGGAAGAAGAGACAGAGGAAGACAGAGAGAGAGGGAGAGAAAGAGAAGTTACTGGATGGGCTGTCAGTGTGGCTAGGAAGAAAGTCACCGGCGGATCTCATAATCAAGTCTAAATACAAGGAATTGTGGAGAGAAATGATCGCCTATGCCACGCGGCATGGCACTTAGAACTTAGTGACGAAAAGATTGTCGAGATGACCAAAAAGAACAGAACATAATGTTTTTATATGAAAGAAGACAACAATAATATGTTGTAGCTGCATCAGGAAGTCGAATTTTCTTTAATAAGAGAGGGAAAATACGATAACCACCAAGGAAGCCAGAAATATACCACGTATTTCAAAGAGAGACCAAGTGATAATATTATGAGAACCACTGAAGACACAAACAGCCTGGGTCATTAAACTGATAGAAAACTATGCTCGTGCAGAGAAGAGAAGTAAGTAAACAGCGAAGCCCATGACAACAACAGCAAAAAAGTGCTGTCGCCACACAAGTTTAGTAGGCTGTAAACAGCGAGACTCGCACTCAGCAGATTGCTAGGGCAAAGTTCAAGTATGTCGGGATTAAATTGGGAAAACTGTAGATGAAAACTGATTCGTTTGCTGAGCTGATAGTGCGCTGTCTTCTAGGTGCTGGAGGTGTCCAGCGTCATTGGATTCAAGGGCCATAACTGTATGCAGAAACTGAGTGGCCGGCCGCATATAAATCAACTAGTTTTTACCATAAAAATGAGAAGTGACAGTTATGAAGTGAAGATAAATTTATTGCACTTAAAAAAAAACGTTTTCAGGTCTTTAAAAATAGTTTGTTTTTTTTTTACATATTTTGAAAAAAAAGTTAATTTTAATCAAATAAATTCCTTCCTTTCTCGCCTTATTTGCACAATATCTGGAGCACAGGCCATCAACCAAACGCTATTCATTTATTTATGTCCTGGGCTGTTTCTTCTATCTATCTCCAGGTGTAGTCTAGTCCATCTTTTAAATTTCTGCTACAAGACTTCTTCACCAGGTGTTTCTAGTTTCCGCTTACCCTGGGGATTCCAAATGAGAGCTTGCCTGGTTATGTTAGTTGTAGGCACTCCAGGTGAGAGCTTGTCTGGTTATGTTAGTTGTTGGCTCTCCATGTGAGAGCTTGGCTGGTTATGTTAATTGTATGCACTCCAGGTGAGAGCTTGTCTGGTTATGCTAGTTGTAGGCTCTCCAGGTGAGAGCTTGTCTGGTTATGTTAGTTGTAGGCTCTCCAGGTGAGAGCTTGTCTGGTTATGTTAGTTGTAGGCTCTCCAGGTGAGAGCTTGTCTAGTTATGTTAGTTGTTGACTCTCCATGTGAGAGCTTGTCTGGTTATGTTAGTTGTTGACTCTCCAGGTGAGAGCTTGTCTGGTTATATTAGTTGTTGACTCTCCAGGTGAGAGCTTGTTTGGTTATGTTAGTTGTTGACTCTCCAGGTGAGAGCTTGTCTGGTTATGTTAGTTGTTGGCTCTCCAGGTGAGAGCTTGTCTGGTTATATTAGTTGTTGACTCTCCAGGTGAGAGCTTGTTTGGTTATGTTAGTTGTTGACTCTCCAGGTGAGAGCTTGTCTGGTTATGTTAGTTATTGGCTCTCCAGGTGAGAGCTTGTCTGGTTATGTTAGTTGTTGACTCTCCAGGTGAGAGCTTGTCTGGTTATGTTAGTTGTAGGCTCTCCATGTGAGAACTTGTCTGGTTATGTTAGTTGTAGGCTCTCCATGTGAGAGCTTGTCTGGTTATGTTAGTTGTAGGCTGTCCAGGTGAGAGCTTGTCTGGTTATATTAGTTGTAGGCTTTCCAAGTATATGTCTTGTCCATCACCAGCGTCTTTTCAGTATCATTTCTTTCACTGCGAGTTGGTTCGTTTTCTGCCATAGCTCTTTACAATTTTAAAATAATCTCGCGTACTGCAAAAAGGTCTTGCATGCATGCCACTTGCTGCCCACGAGCCTCTAGTTGGACACCCCGGCTTTGGTGGCTGGGGCTGTTGGTCCTAGCCGAGTCTGTTTTTAATTATTTAGTTTTTTTTTTAAAGGGGGGGGGGGGAATCAAGTGGTTTTTTTGGGTGGGGGGGGGGGGGGAAGGACATTCTGATTATAAGTAATACCGAGGACCGCAAGAAGTGAAGACATAAGGTGCCCAGACCCCATCGTCATGATACATCTAAAATCTACCAGAGGTTATCTCTCTCTCTTCACGACATTAAATTCTATCCTTTTTTTTTTTACCCTTTGGTGTCCCCTAACTCTTCTGGTAAATATGTACATCGTTTGATGCAGAGTTTGTTTTTTTTTTTAAAGCTGGTAGCTTTGCTGGATTTAGACCTGATGAGGCCCAAAGCTATAACAAAAATCTGAAGCACAGTTGTTAGAAAAAAAAAATTCCGAAATCCTTTTGAGGCCCAGCTATTTGTGAGACTTTAAGCCTAGCTTGCTTAGCTCAAGCCGAAATATGTCACTGGATGATACGCTGAATTTTAATGTAGTGTCTGATTTCATTTTTCTTTTGTTACCGACTCCTTCAATTTTTTTTTTCTCAAAGATCAACGGAGAGAATGTAATACGAGCATCTCACGAGCACGTGGTGCACCTCATCCGATCCTCGAGTGATGTGCTGACCTTGAAAGTGGTGACTGTGACCCAGTCTGACCCCGCCGCTGATTGGCAGGCGTATCAGGACAGCGGGGCCATGACCTTACCCTCGCGCAAGAAAACGGGTGGGTGTGATGTGTTTGCTGTTGTCATGGTGATGATTGTCTGGGTGGGGGGGGGGGGTAAAAAAAGGGGGAACGTGATGGAAAAAGATATTGGTTACAGTGTTGATAAGAATGTGGTTTGTAGTGGTTGTTGCTGTAGCAGCTTAGTGGCCGTGCTGACAGCAGCTGTGATATACAACATCACCAGTAGTAGTAGTAGTAGTAGTAGTAGTAGTAGTAGCAGCTGTAGTAGTAGTAGTAATAGGAGCAGCAGCAGCTGCAGTAGTAGTAGCAGCAGCAGCTGGATTAGTAGTATTTGGAGTAGTAGTAGCAGCAGCTGGAGTAGTAGTAGTACAGTAGCAACAGCTGTAGCTGGAGTAATAGTAGTAGCAGCAGCGAGAGTAGTAGTAGTAGTAGTAGTAGTAATTGCAGTAGTATAATAGTAGTAATTGCAGTAGTAGTAGCAATAAGTAGTTAAAAGAAAAAAACAGTATTACACAAGTAAAGAGTTGTTACTGCTGTAGAAGCACTTGTAATTGTAGTAATAATAGTAGTGATGGTAGTAGCAATTAAGATGCCAACAGAAGCAGTCAGCAACTGTTATCATGTGTTTAAATCCTCAGTGTAGCATCATAAGAATCATTATCATAATAAAAACTTAATTTGAGAGATTTCCCATGTGTAAATGTTCTATACATCTTTCTGTATGATCTCAGCCATGATTGAAATGAATGTTCTATACATTTTTCTATATTAGCCGTTATTGATATGAGTGCTGCATTCAACATCTTTCTTTATGATTTCAGCCATGATTTATATGAATATTCTATGCAACATCTTTCTATCTGATGTCATCCATGATTGAGATGAATGTTCAATACATCTTTCTATATTAGCCATTATTGATATGAGTGCTGTATACAACATCTTTCTTTATGATCTCAGCCATGGTTGAGATGAATGTTCTATACAGCATCTTTTTATGTGATCTCAGCCATGATCATTTAATCCATCAATTTTGTTTAGGTCACACCCTTAGACAGATCAAACTTGCCATCTATCTTTGATCATATCCTGTCTTTTCTTGAGATCTTCTGCCTCGTAATATATTTTAGGAACTCAAGTTGACACTCAAAGATAATTGCTAACTATCATTGATATAAGATAAAGATATCATGTCATAAAGGCACCTGGGGAAATAATGTTAGTGCAGCCCATATTGACCTTGACCTGTCAGCACACTGAAGGTGATGTGGCCACATCATACCTGCCTGCCTTTACTTTCCCTGTTCCAATGATGGCCAAGTACCTCTATTTCAACAGCTGCTTGAAAGGGGGGGGGGGGGTCTCTGGCAGGCCTTGGACCACCGAATCCAGCATGTAAGACCAGTCCACTAACCCATGTGCTACACTGGTACTCATTGATATACTTTAGTATTGTGTGTTGAGTACACCTGGCATTGCAGTGGAGATAAAAGCATTACAAACTATGACACTTCAAAGAGTTAACAGAAGTCTAGAAAAGAAAAGAAGATTAAAAATGTGTTTAGCTTTGGAGCAATGTTTCCGTCATCACAATCATACACTCACACTGTTTATGTCCATCAGATCATTCATCATATGCCCAGGAACAATTCAAATTACTTGTTGTGTGTCTCTCTTTCAGCTGCCCCTCTGCCTCCACAGAGGGACCCTCGTACATCTCTCTCCTACAGCAAAGCCAGCTCAAAGTCTATGGCTGAAGGACTAGCAGAAATAGGTGAGCCAAAGCTCCTGTTGCTTTCCAGTAATTCCTTGCCAGTCTGTCTCATCATGAATATCAGTAAATACTTATGGTAAATGAAGAATATCAGTAAATACTTATGGTAAATGAAGAATATCAGTAAATACTTTATAATAAATACATTTTTTTTCTTAATAAAACAGACTTCCCTAGAAAGAAAACAGTAAAGGAATTGGGCAAAAGAAATATAAAATGAGAGACATAAAGAATGCTGGTAAATATAAAAAAAGACATAAAAAATTGTTACAAAAATATAGAATGCTGGGAGATATAAAACGAGAGAGATAAAGAATGTGACTCATTCAGAAGAAATTGTTTGGCAACCTGATGTCAGTGTTGTAAAGGCAACCTGATGTCAGTGTTGTAAAGGCAACCTATTGTCAGCATTATACAGAAAGCCTGGATGCAAAAATAAGTGACTGACACTCTTGTGCGATGGGAAACTGCCTTTGAAATCAGACACTGACTGGCCTGCAATATGACTCACACCTTAGTTCATTAAATGAATTATACTGTCAGTGTATTAAGAGATGAAGGGGGAGTCTAGATAATTATCTTTTACGTTTATCATTTAACATAGTGGCAGCCATAGTCATGGGTCATTGCCCAGTTTACATCAAACGAATGCTCACTCCTCTGCCAACATTCCACATGCACTATGTACTTCTCTGATTAGTCCCTAGATTTTTGTTCACAAAACACAGTTCATCTAGACAGTAAATAGAAGTCTAAAGCTAGACCATGGAATGGAGAAGTCTAAAGCTGGAACCATGAAATGGAGAAGTCTGAAGCTAGAACCATGAAATGGAGAAGTCTGAAGCTAGAACCATGAAATGGAGAAGGCGTCTCTAGATTAGTCTCAATACACTTAAATGATGAGAATGTGAGATAACTTCAAATACTGTATTATATTTGCATATATCATTCAGTGTGCATATATATTTGCATACATCATTCAGTGTACATGTATATTTGCATGCATCATTTGGCATGCACGGATATTTGCATATATCATTTAGCATTCCTGGATATTTACCTGTATCATTCGGTGTGTGCAGATATTTGCTTATATCATTTGTTGTGTGCTGATGTTTGTGTATATCATCCAGTGTGCACTAATATTTGTATAATACATTCTGTGTGTGCAGATATTTGCATATATCATTCAGTGTGCTTGGATATTTGCATATATCATTCAGCATACTTATACATGAATATTTGCATGTATCATTCAGTGTACATGGATAAGAAGTTATATGTATTAGTTTTCACTAGTAGCACTAGAACTATCAACTGCACCATCATTATCATCATCAGGTGCCGTGCCGACTGGCATTGGCTATTATGCTTCTCCAGAGTACATGATCCTTCATGCAGGCCATCAGCTCAGTTGGTGATCTCCTCTCACACCATCCCGTCAGACTGTCCAGTATCATTTCTCTTGGTCTTCCTCTTGAGCTTCTTCCTTCTATTTTTCCTGTTATAATATTTTCAATGCCCCCTCTTCTCATTGCATGTCCTATGAAAGTACATTGTCTCTCTCTTATCTTTTTGACAAGGTTTTTTTTTGTCTCTCCAGCTCTTCTCATACATTCTTCATTAGTTATTTTTGCTGTCCAGGGGATTCGCAACATTCTTCTAATAAACCACATTTTTGCTGCTTCCAATGATTTTTGTGCAGACTTGCCTATTGTCCATGATTCACTTCCATATAACAAGATAGGTTCAATATAGCATTTTAGGACTCATTTTCTAACATTCATTGATAAAGATGTGTTGGCTAATATGTTTCTCATTCTCTGAAATGCAGTCTTTGCTTGGCCTATTCTGTTCCTAATTTCTGTTCTGCATTTCCCATCTGAAGTTATTACTGCTCCAAGGTATTTGAATTTCTGCACCTGCTTTAGAATAGTTCCGTTTAATTTTGTACTGCATGCTGGTGGATTCTGTTTCTTAGATATAACCATAGTCTCTGTCTTTTTTATGTTCAAAGTAAGGCCTTTCTGTTCACTTTCTTTGGCAACTTTATCCAAGAGATTTTGCAGGTCTTGTTGGTTCTCAGCTATCAGTACTGTGTCATCAGCATACCGAATGCTGTTAATATTGTATCCTCCAATTTTTATGCCTGGTTCTGTGATGATCGTTCTTAGAATATTCTCACTGTACAGACAAAAAAGGTCTGGAGATACTACACATCCTTGTCGCACCCCTTGTTTTATTGGTTTATATTTTCCAGTTCAATTTTCAACTCGAATTGCTGCTTATGGTGCTAGTATAGAAGTTTTACAGTCCTCAAGTCTTTGCCGTCTGTATTGATGTCTTCAAGCATTTTAATAATTTCATTATGTTTCACCTTGTTGAATGCCTTGGTGTAATCAGTGAAGCATAAGTAGAGATCTTTCTGTACTTCTAAAGCTCTTTCTGTTAGTGTTCATAAAGCATAAATGGCATTGTGTGTTCCCTTTCCTTCAACAAATCAACTGCGCTGGAATAAAAATTGAGAGATGAAGGGCAGAATGTCAGACGAGAGCCTATTTTTTACGATGTATAAAACTGTATGACTTTCAATCACAAACAGAAAAACTTGATGCAGCCATTGCTGAATTTGAAGTACCAGAGGACATACAACCTTATGCTTCAGAAGATCACAAGATGGCGATGGTAAAAGCTTCCCACATTGTCAAGCGTGTGTCGGACATGGGCTACGAAGACAATAGAAATATAAGCAAGGTTCACATGAGTCCATCAGAGGCAAGAATACAGAAGTACCACAAGACACTTTCCTCTCAGGTAACGGTGTTTTGCTTATAGTTTTGTACTGTTGTATATTTGTTCGTATTTGTTATATAGTTTTACATTGTTGCATATTGTTTTATGTTTGTTATATAGTTTTACATTGTTGTATATTGTTTTATGTTTGTTATATAGTTTTACATTGTTGTATATTGTTTTATGTTTGTTATATAGTTTTGCATTGTTGTATATTGTTTTATGTTTGTTATATAGTTTTAAATTGTTGTATATTGTTTTATGTTTGTTATATAGTTTTACATTGTTGTATATTATTTTGCAGGGCTCATTTTAAAAAAAAAAAATCACGTTCTCGTTCCAGCTCTTGGAACTGAATGTGGAACTTTTATAAGCAATGTAATGACAACAGCAAATAATAAGAATAATATAATTCTGTGATTTTCTTAATTAACTCTCTACCACTGGCCATTGAAACTGCTTTTTTTAAAAAGCAAAATTAAAACTGAAACAACTGCAGTTGTATTGCTTTGTTTCATTATTTTGAGTTTGCAATTTCAGACTACTGTGAATTGCTGAAAACAGGCGTAGCATCATTTCCTGGCAAAACATGGTAGCTGTAATGTTTGATTACCAAAAAATTCATACAGTTTGGGGGGTTGTTCAGTTAGGACTAACTTCTCTCAGGGATTGCTTGATTTAGTGGATTTATGGTTCCCCCCCCCCCCAGCTGTCTCTCTTGTGTCAGATTTTGCATTAGGCTCAAGCTAGACTGGAATGTGAGTGATTTCTGCTGTGTTTATCAGACAACAGATTCCATGAGGGAATTGAAAAATGTGAAGCATTGGTTCTGTGACTGTACATCCCTTGCACAAGATAAGATGTTTTCTGGCAGTAACACAATGATGATCTATAAATGATGCGGTGATACGCTTCTTTGTTTAGTATATCAAAAATTGTAGCAGAAACTTACCCAGTAAAAAAAAAAAAAGTCTTGTTCATGTTAAAATTTACTGTAGAAAAAAATTTAACAGTTCGTTAAATTAACAATAATTGTTCGTTGCATCCAGAACAAAGAAAAAAACTCATAAGAATCTTCAATTGCAACGTAAGAATGCTCACCATTTTATATATCGTGTCATGTGTTTTTTTGTTTCTTGCAAATGTTATGCTTTCATAAATCCTTATTAATTTTCATCCTTCCAGGCAATCGAGAGATCTAAAAGCACCCCAGATATTTCTGCAGCTGTAGATGAACAATACAACGATCACCAGCACATCGATGCCCAGACTGGTGGTTCCTGGACAAAAAGGCAAGCTCCACAACCACCCCCACAGGGCGGTCACTCTGGAATGACATTCATCGAATCTGGACCCTATACTCAAAGAAGCAATGCTGCAGGAACACCAAATCTACAACATAGAATTCCAGGAGTTCGTCAGAATACATCTTCAGCGCCTCATACTCCGGAAGTTATCAGAGTCCAAACATCTGGTAAAAGTGCTGAATATGAAAACCATAGGAGAGTGGAGTCAGGTGGCAGTTTGGGTGCTAGGGAAGGAAGAAATGCATCGTCTACTTACAGAAACAATCAGAATGGAGATAAAGGCATCTCTTTTGCTGATGAAAAGGTCATGGAAAATGCTCAAAAATTCATTCAGAAATATCCTAATGCTACTTTGTTAGTGACGGCCGACATTCACTCAAATAAACTTGATAAAGGTAAGGACAAGATTCTTTATGAACCAGAACCAGACTATGACAGCGATGATGAAAAATCCACCTCTACTAAAACAAGCAAGAACATCCATAGCTCTTCAGGAGGAAAGTTAAATATGAGCATGGAGGTGCCAAGAAATATTGTTGCCGACAGCAGCAGTGTTGTCAGACAGAACAAGTCTTCCATCACTGTCATTTCCGTCACAAGCGATGCAAACAGGGAGAGTAATAAACAAATCCCGAGCTCACATTCATCTCCACGATTAATAAACAGTGCCAAATCTTCACCAGCATCTATTCACATGCATGAAAATGTGACCTTGACCTCACCAGTTCAAAGTCTGTCCAGCTCTAGAAGGTCATCTGGTGTTGTCATGGCAACACCATCACAACCCTCCAGTGCTGGGAGCTCAAGACGCTCATCTATCCAGTCAAACTACAGTGGAGATGCCGGGGACAAGAATGGTAAGACCCACATTAGCAACACCAAACATGCTCTTGAAGCTGAGATTCCACCTCCGCCTCCACCTCCGCCTCCTATTAATGCAACTGGCAAGTCCTCCTCACCAGGCGGCAGTGCAAACTCCACACTTAGACACCGCCCAAATGAAATTGGCACCGTCAGTTCGTTACAGAACCGAGTGTCTACCGAAGATATTTTAGCAGCAGTGGCTGAGAGAAGAAACAGACTTGAGACGGAGGGACCAAGAATCTCTGATCTGAAAATCCTCCCGACAAGTGAGTGTTTAATATTCTCTACATTTACTTTTTATTTTCTTTATTAATATTTTCTACATTACTTCTTATTATGTCTATTAAAATGTCATATTTTACATCTTATTTTCATCATTACTGATAAGTAACCACTAGGATAAGGTCTTGAGCAGCAGTCAGTCACTGGCCCAGATTAATCATTCACATGGCACAGTCATCTCTGCTCTCATATATTTTGTATATTTTAATTTATTTTTATGATCATTTCATTTTTTTTAGGATTATTGAAACAAGTCGTGTGTGTGTGATGAAATGAAAATTAATATAGACAGAACCAAAATATTAACCCTAGTAAAATATTCAGAGAATTTACGTCCAGACTGGCAACAGCAACTTCAACAAGTCCATGAATTCAAATGCCTCAGTAGTATATTCAAGCAACACTTTGATAAGCAGTCACCAGGATCAGAACAGCCTGTCTGTTAGGATCAGAACAGCCTGTCTGTTAGGTTTTACCCAGCTCTGATTTGCTGCCCTTGTTGTCTGAAACCACCCCCCCCCCCCATGACAGTCATCTTGACACTTCTCTTGTCTTCTGCATACATTTTTTGATGTTGAGGGGAGAAGTGGGCATCTTGATAGGGCTTGACAATTTGCTTCATATTAGTGGGATATTTACAGTTTCTGTAATGTCCTGGCTTCACCTCTTTCATGAGTGGCCTCTCCCTCTGTTACCTACAATTCTTAGTAGGAATGTTTCCTGTGGTATACTGCCTGATGGTAGTCATGTAACATGGCCAGACCATTTAACTTGTTATTTTTCGGATGTAATGTAGTAGTAGTAGTGTTACTCCAACCTTTGCCCTGACAGAGTAACATGAGTACATCTTGCCACTCACTGAGTTATTTTCACAAGTTATTGTTTGTTTTTGCTTGCTTATTTGTTGAAATAACCTTTTTCCAGGGACCATGTTGTGATTTTTGTAATATATATGTATAGAAATGGAAACATGTTTGTCATACATTAACTTTATTTAAGATATAGTAATGAGCTTTCAACCTTCATGATTTGAGCTCTGTAACATTCACAGGTAAATCTACTCATGAGATGAACCATGAGGCCCTGATAGCTGCAGTGGCTAAACGGAAATCCCGTCTTGAACAGAGGGAAGATCACTCTGTTGTTAACGAGATTGAGGCTCGTCTGAACCGCAACAAGAAACTCCAGGCTGCAAAATATTTTGGTGATGTTAACAGAGGAAGTCAAGATGCCAAGAAGGAAGATCAAGTCAGTTCAAGTGCAGAATCAGCAACAGCACCACCTGGCATAAAAGAGGATGATCAGAACAGAAAAAATGCAGCAGTGCCAAAGGATGTTGCAGCACGGCTGGAACCTGATAGGCAAGTCACACAAGTCAAACATTCACCTGCTGTGCCTGTGAAGTCAAATCAAAATGAGGAAAATAGCAACAAAACTATTTCATCTGATTCTGCCAAAAATGTGGCCAGTGTTGATTTCAGAGCTCGTCTAAAACCCGTTGATGTTAAAAGCACAATGTCCAATATTACAGTGCATGCCAAATCAACCGCAGCTCCTTCCGTTATAGTAAGCACCCAGTCCACTACTGGCGCTAACATCACTACAATTGTTACAACTAAAGCCAGCACTAACAAAGTTGCTGCTCCTCCTGCTCCACCACCTCCTACTACAACAGTTTCATCTGTATCTGTCATGACTTCAAAAACTAAAACAGAAGCACTTTCATCAGCTAACAAAACAGGACAAAATTCACAAGAAATGAAATCTCCGCTGTCCCCTACTTCAGCCCCAGTTTCAAAAAGCCCTTCAGCCAGCACCATGCCTTTAGCTGCGGACTACATAACTCTTGCAGAAAAAGCTCGACAAGAATACCTCAAGAAAAGGGCCTCAGGTAATCTCCAAGCAAATATCGAGAAAAAGGGACCAGTTGAGATTACTCCAAACAAGAAAAACCTCTTGCGTGGTAAAACCACACCACCGGCATCACCAACGAACACCGTGCCGACATCTTCAACAAAATCTAGTGGTCCAACTCTCACCGAGGTAGAACCAGCCCATGAAACCAAGGGAGAAAATATGCAAATATCTGTACAAGACAGAATTAAAACTTTACAAGCAAATGGTAAAACAGTTCTTGCTGGCGTGACTGAGGACCATTCTCACACTGAGATCTCTTTGAGCAATGGAACCCTGAAGAAAGCAAAATCAAACATCAATGAACTGCCCACTCAGAAGACAGTTAAATCTTCTACAGGCTTAGGACCAAAACTTACACCTGGATATGGTGACAAGAACGGAAATTCTTCCAAAAATAGAGGTATTGTCTTAAACATAATCCCTCCTCCGTCGACGTTTAGCGGTGCCACGGGCAGCCCTGACTCCGCTTTCAGCCAGGATGATGCTGCAAGTTTTGCCTCCTCATTATCCTCTGTCAGCACTCTCTCCAGCGAGCATGGAAGTAGACTAAAAACAGATATCAAAGACCTGATTGCTCATTCTCCTCCACCACCTCCTGACTTCAATGACTTCAGTTTGGGAGATCAAGATGCATTTATCCCTCCTCCTCCTGAGTTCCTGGAAATTGATGCCAATGCTAATGAGAGCAAGAGAATGGATGAGAACTCAAAGCCTTTTGCAAACAAATCTGCTTGTGACTGGACATGTTTAGACGTTCTTGATTGGCTAGACAGCCTTGGTCTTCCGCAGTACAGAATCAGCTTCGCTAAGGCTTCTGTGAATGGGTCCAAGCTGGTTAACATGAGCAGGAATGATTTCTTAAACCTCGGGGTCACTCAAGTTGGTCACCGCATGAGCCTAGAGAGGTCAGTCAAAAAACTTAATATGGGTGTCTCCACGAATCTGTAACTACAAAAACATTCATAAATTGCTCTTTTTATTGTACAGTATATTTTGGTACAAAATCACATTCACTATGTGTAACAAGGAGAGTATCTCAACAGGTGTTCGCTGGAAACCATTGCAGATCCATGGTTATAAATGAAGACTTGAATTCATATTTAAGCTAATAAATGGACAAGATTTCACCCTGATACGAAAAGATGAATTTTATTGAGTCTGTGATCTTATTTATAGTGAAGTTTGTATCCCATATGAGAAATACATCTGGCTAGTGGTGGACTTTCTGTGAATGAATGCACATGACTTCCAGAAACGTACAATGTGTCTATTGACTCTGACATAAAAAGAAATTTCTGGCGTTTATTTATATTTGCAACAATCAGTGTTTAAATCAATGTGAAACTTTCCTTCATGCTGTTTGGCAGATGTGAGATTCTGGTCATAGCGACTGAATGGCCACCTTCAGGCTGTGATGGACTTAGGAAATCAGTTTTTCTTTTTAGTTTCCTCCATTTTTACTAAGCTTTTTCCATTATTCAAATTATGCTAACAATTTATGATAAACCCCATTTAGTATTTGGTGGTATATTTTCTTGAGAGGTTTAAAGTTGTATGAAATTAGGTCTGACTTAAAGCTAATCATAGACCACCATTGTTTGTTTCATATACCAATTTCATAATTTTAATTATTAAAAAGTGTTTTTGTTTTGTGAAATGTTACACAGATGAGTTCTAGTGTTTGTTTTTTAGAACAGGATAGTGCCAGAAGAGTTAGGCTTTTTTTTTTAAACAGATCAGTCTATGGAGAGAGAAAAAAAATATTATGGACAACCTGGATGTTAAGATGCCTATTAAATTTTTTTAATTACTTGGAAGCAAATCTATTTTCATGAAGTTTGTTTCATTAAATATTTGAAAACTTTTCGATACAAGCATTTGAATTATGTTTTTGGTATATCCTCATATTTTTGGAGTGTACAGAAGAAGTGGCACCTGTTGATGTCAAATAGTTCATAAATTTGAAAGAGAAAATAGAAAAAATCAGCCCATGAAACCAAGAAGTGAGAAAACTAGTTAAGTACATATTACAAACATCAAAATGGAAATCAAGATAACTCGATATACACATTTTAATTTACACGGGAAATGTATATTGCATAAATATTTCCCCCAAATCAGATACTGATATACCTCAGTTTGAGTTTCAAGACGATGTTTAAGATGATTTACTGGTTTTGTTAATAAAACTCTACTTAAATGGAAGAAATTATTGTCTATATGATTTTTTTCTTTTCTGTGTTTTGAGCAGTGTCATTGCGGCACTGAAAAAAAACAAGGCTTACCCCCATCTTGTCCAAGAAGCACTTGGGAATAATGGTGTCAGTGGTGATATTTTCCCTTACTTGACAGCTCACTAGAGGGTGATGTGGTCAACTAGAGGGTGATGTGGTCAGCTATAGGGTGATGCAGTCACAAGCATGCCCAGTTGACTTTCCTTTCCCTGCTCTAGAAGGTGCCAGGTATCCATTTCTACTGAGTGACTGGGATGCCTTTGGCGGACTTCATTGCTGCATGTTTCACACAAATCGGTGGTCTTATAAGATACATATGGCATTTCAAATTAAAGCTCTGATAAAATTTTAAATCTGAAGGCAAGGAGATTAGAAGATTGGCTGTCTAATGCCAAATCAGTTCTGTTATAAACAGATCTTTTGTTGATGAAGAACATAGATCCATTCTTTTAATATACTTCATTAAGTCATTTTATTCGCTGGCTGACACAGTTTTCATTGATCTAGCATTTTTGCAGTTATCTTATCTTGTAAAATGGAATACAATGATGATTGTGTGCTATTTTTCCAATGAAATTTCACTGCAGTTATCCATCATGCTACAACTTTTATGTTGAAGATATATATAGATGAGTTGAGTCATGTCTTCGTCCATCAATCCATCATCCATACATCCACTTTCTCATATTCCTCTTACATTTTTCTCTAGACTTTTTCTTCCAGAATGATTTTCAATTATATGTTACATATTGTAACGCATTTAAAACATTTACATGTTGTTACATCACTTAACTTATCCAAAACATTCATACATTGTTGCGTCATTTAACAAATCTGAAACATTTAGATGTTTAATCTTTTTATTTGTTATCCTTTTTAGTTGAAATCTTTCTAATGCTTCTTTTTTTTTCACTTATTTTTCCATAAAATATTTTCCATTATTTCATGTATATTTTTGAGAATAGCAGTTTGTACTGTAGAAAGAACATAGAAAAGCATGTACTAGGATTTATGTGTGGTACTGGTGGCTATACCTAAAGGGGTTCATACAGTTATCCAGATTTTGTTGGTATTTGAATATTCTTTTGATTTGTTTGAGAATTCAAATTGTTTTTGATGAAATCTTGCATGCACAAAATACATTCCACAAAATTATTCCTATATAAATTTATTTTATATAATTTTAATCCTGCCACTCATTTTGTTGAGTACATTTTCATTCCATAACTCAGTATGCAACAGTTTGTTCAGAACAGTTCATCAATTTTGGCAGCTTGACATTTCTTGGCACTGGCCAGTTTCTAATCCAAAAATAGAAACTGTAGCTAAAAAATGAATATGCTTGTTGACTTATACATTAATTTTGAATATTGATTGCCTCATTCGGACATAATTCAGTTTTCTTTATTGTTGATATCATTCCTTGAGTTAAAGAAGATGTCTGAAGCTAAAGTAAATACATGCATGCAGAGATGCCAAGTTTCTTGATGAGCAAATGAAGGCAAAACTCAAAACCCAGAGACACAAATTCAAATAGACTGGAGTTGGAAATATAAACACAGCTTGTTGTACCCTGGTAGAGAATGCCAAACTAATATTTATAGAATCAGCCATAGTAGAAGTTGCTCAGCAAAAATATAGTAAGCAACATTCGTAAACAGCCAACATCTGTCTCTTTAAAAACCATCTTTAAAAATGAGGTGAGCCAAACAGGTATCTATATCATTACACTGTGATTTACAAAATCAGATTGAATGGTTATCAACATGTGCATTTATTGGTCAGTAGCATATTCTTTGTTAAACTTTGAATATAATTTTTCCTTTTTTGTATGTAAACAAACCATTATACAATAATTATCACATCATTCTTTTCTTTGAAAAAAAAATTATAAAACAATGGAATTTTCTGTAAATTTCTATCCCTTTCCAAGCCCAATATAATGTTTACTCTGGTGACCAGAATGGATTTTTTTTTTTTTTACATTGCCTCATTTTTTGCTCTGTTAAACATGACAAATTTATGAACATATAATATTTCAAGATTAAGAATTTAAAAAAAAAAAAGAAATTAAATTACAAGAACTGTGTTTCTATTGTAACATTCCTGAATACAATATGCAGAACTGTTTGATTTTGACCAAGTAATTTATGTGGATAAATATATAAATATTTAATTATATTTGGTTAAAAAAAATCTAGAAATCAATGATATTATGCTAAATGTGGTCACACTTGTACACTGTTCTTGTTGGAATATGCCTTCCATATTTGATTATGTGGCTCCATCTCTACCCGTTATATTTTTGTACATTTTATGTTCATAGTTTCAGCTTCTTGTTTATATGCTGTATCTGAATATTTACTGTAATACAAATGATAATAATTGTGAAATTCATACATTTTCATTCTGAATATAAACATCTTTTTGTTGTGTTTTATTTTTTTTTTCAACTTTAATTTGTGTGGACGGCCATTGTTATTCTATTGCAGTGTTTATTCTATTTCTGTCCTAATGGATAAAAGATAAGAATTGCCTCGATCAGTTGTGCATAGCAACTTATTTTTTAAATCGAACTCAAATCAATAATTATAGTGCTGATAAGATGAATTGTTCTGTATCATTTGTTTATGTGGTTGAAGTTTATTTTAACAAATTTGAGAACTAAAGTGCATGTATAAATTTCACCTTGGCAAGATATGACTTGTCCTTGGACCCTTGAAGGAAATATTAACTTCTGTTATCATTTTGCTAGGTGGAGAATTTATCACACAACAGTTCAAGATCCTGTTTTGTTTATTTTCTTTTTCTTCTTCTTCTTTTTTTTTTTGTTAGGTATATGCAATGCAAAATATGTTTTAATATGTCAAAAATCTGGGACATACAAACATATACACAGCTGTATGATGATCTAAATATAGGACTTATATTCTGTATCTTTTTGTTAAACGTCTTGTTTCACAGTTAATGTATTTGTTTTGATTCTTATCTGCTTTCATATTTATTTATTTATTTATTTACAGTATATACAGTGTGAAAACAGTAATTTTCCGTAAGGATGAGAATAATAACCGTATGATATCACAGCATATCAACACATTCGTTATATTTTCATCTTTTTACCGACTTAAAATTTAGCTCTTGAATATTTATGTTGAAAGCCAAGTTAGCTTTTTTTTTTCCCTTCTATAAAGAAAAATAACTTGAATTAAAATATCATTTGTTGTCTTTTACTAAGCATGTAATAGGCTTTGTCAAATGATTAGCTTATTACCTTCTGAGGGGGTGTCAGGTAAGAGCTTAAGGTTAACTAAAAATCTCATTAATACATGGCTTATACTGCATACATAAGTATTTCTCAACTTTTTTATCTGTGGTACCCCCTTACCAGGCTGAGAACAGATGTGGACCCGTCATTAACAAAGTAAAGCAATAAATATGACCCAAATGATTCTAAGATTTTTCTTTTTTTTTTTTAATTGAGCTAGCCTACTCCTGGTCTTTGGACCCCCAAAAATTCTTCCATCAACCCCAGGTTAAGAATGAGTGATATATATTCTGTATTATTTCCTTTGCTGTTTGCCATATTGTAATCATCCTTCACTTTTCCTTTTGTGAAAATTTTGCATTTCAAATCAGATCAGTTTTCTGTCTCTTCCTATGCTGCTTTTGTCTGCCTATTTTTAAAAAATATATTTCTGGAAATCTCTTTCACCATTCTTTTCTTTTCCCCTTGAGCTGTTCTGTCAGGGTGACTTCTGTCCTCTCATGACATGATCAAAGTTTTTATTATATATTCTGTTAATAAATTCAACAAGTTTTTCTTGCTCTGCAAGTCCAGTGAAAGCCATTCCATTTGTTTTTCATGTAGTCCAGGGTTTATGCTGCTTCTTTCTCCAAAACCACATCCGTTGTTTATAAATTTAGTGTCATCTGCTTTCTTCTTGTCCAGTAATATTCCTTTTATCTTATTCGTCAGTTATCTGTGCAGTAATATCTTCACTGATATAACAGGAAATTTATAGTAACATTTTAGTTCTGTCTGTTAAAAATGTTGGAACTATGGTTAACATTTAAAGACCCCTCAGTACCCCTACACATACACAGATATTTGAAGAGTTTTATGCATTGTTATTCTTAGATCACCTAGAATTTTAATTCCAGCACTGAATTCTGGGACAGGAATTTCAGAATAAGTATACGCATTTAATATATGAATATGTATTTAACAGCAGGTATTTCTACCCAGTTTCTGGACTTTACTGTTCATTTTTTGGTATGGCCCCTATATATTCCTGATATATATATATATATATATATATATATATATATATATATATATATATATATATATATATATATATACATTTATGTAAATTTATAGCATTTCTGTACATATTTTCTTGTCCAAAGAAACATTTAAATAAACAGTGTTATTCTAAATTAAACTGGCATTTTGTGTTTGTTGATTTACTTCATGACAGTTCTGCTTCTAAACAAACCACATTATGAGTAAAATGACAAAAACAAAGCCAATGTTTGTCTGTGAGCAGAAGTAGCACTGTCACCAATGTATTCTTATACAAATCTACAATGGAGATCCACAGTGCTTTCAGCTGTAAAACTGAGGCTGTAAAATGAGAAAAACTGTTTCAGGAACTGGAGAATATCTGCCTTTAAGATAAGATACACTTGAATTATGTAGTACGTGAAACTGTCAGTACAAGATGGCAAGAAAGGATACCATGTAGCAAGAATATGCTATTATGTTTCCTGACTCTGGGCCTCCTCTAGGAAAACAAAGGCAGTGAGGGCAAGTGCTAGCATCCCTACCTCATATACTGCAGGGGCCTAGAAATGTGAAGGCACTAACACTTCATACTCCCTGTGGCATGCAGATGCTACAGAACATAGATTTCCTGCTCCCTATGGCATGCAGATGCTACAGAACATAGATTTCCTGCTCCCTATGGCATGCAGATGCTATAGAACAGATTTCCTACTCCCTATGGCATGCAGATGCTACAGAGCATAGATTTCCTACTCCCTACGGCATGCAGATGCTACAGAACATAGATTTCCTGCTCCCTATGGCATGCAGATGCTACAGAACATAGATTTCCTGACTCCACAGCCTGTGAATAGAGCAAAAAACAAAAATCAAGGTGTTTTAGATGTGGCACACAAATCTGTCATTTTGTTTAGAAGTTTAGGAGTTTAGAAGAAGGAAGAGTGCAGAAAAAAATCCCAACAATTTACAGACACTTATCTGAGAAGTGGGATACTTCCTTTGATAAGCTAGATCCAGAGCACTAGTTCCAAAAATTGTGTGTGTGTGTGGGGGGAGGGGGAATTGGGAAGATCCAGAGGAAACAATGAGGGAAGAGGGAGTGGGCAGAGGACATCCAAAGCAACTGAAGTATATAGGGGAGAACTTGGCTTAAGAGGTGGGGGGAGCCTAACAGAATTTGAGAACCACTGATCCTGGAAGCTGTGCAGTCATTTCACTCTCTGTAGCAGTAAGCTGCCTCATGCCAGCTTGTTTGAATGCCAACATTTAGAAGAGTCTCAGAATATTTTGTAGCCAGTAATGAAGAAAGTAACAAACTTCTTCAGCACTTATGAGACAATGTGGAGAAATGGAAATTGATTTTAAGATTCATGATTTATTTCTATCTTCTATGAAGATTAATATTAACAGAGCCCAGCTCTAGATATTAAAATTACTTGACTTAATAATGTTACAATTATTTAAAACAAAAATAGTAACAACTTTATTAATTAATGAACACACAGTTGTAGCGTTTCAGTTTACACTTTAATCATACAAAACATACAGGACAATGAAAGAAGGGAAAGATGAGAAAATATCAGTTCACATCAATGATACTGTATGTAACAAATATGAATGGGAAAAAAAGAGCACTTAGCTGTGACCTGCAAGAAGATGTGTCTGAGAGTGCATGCAGTGAAGTACTGTGAATGTTTACATGAAGACTTACAAGGTGTGATGTCAGTCTGATTGACTGGTATAAAGTGGGGATGAGGAAAGGGAAAAGGAGAGAGTGGGATTCACTGGCTGTTAAGTTGAGAAAAGGGTAGGTGAAATAAATGAATATGGTTGGGGTAGAAGGTGAAAGTCCTAGAATATCAGCTGCAGATGATGACTTAGGGAGGGAATGTGACTGGAGAAAGGAAAAGTTAAGTATAGCTGAATTTCAAAGTTCAAACCATGTGGTTCCAGTGTCCCATATTCTTGTATATAAAGTTCTTGAGGGCCAGGCAGCTTCAGAGTGACATTGTTTAAAAGGCTTGGTACCAGGAAATCAAAACTGCCTTCGTGGTTCAGGTCACTGATGTGATCAGAGATTTGTGTGTTACTGCCTCTGTGGTTGGGGTCGCTGATGTGATCAGAGATTTGTGTGTTACTGCCTTTGTGGTTGGGGTCACTGATATGATCAGAGATTTGTGTGTTACTGCCTTTGTGATTGGGGTCACTGATGTGATTAGAGATTTGTGTGGTTGGGGTCACTGATGTGATCAGAGATTTGTGTGTTACTGCCTTTGTGGTTGGGGTCACTGATATGATCAGATATTTGTGTGTTACTGCCTTTGTGGTTGGGGTCACTGATATGATCAGATATTTGTGTGGTTGGGGTCACTGATATGATCAGATATTTGTGTGTTACTGCTTTTGTGGTTGGGATCACTGATGTGATCAGAGATTTGTGTGTTATTCCTTTTCATAAATGCTCCTGGAATAACCTCATTATACATGAAATTTATACAAGTAAATGCAGAACAACTTACATGCAAAGAAACAACATAATATTAGAGTTTGTCAAGACATAATTGTGTATTTTGAACAAAGAAAATTATGTAAAAAAAAGTGGAGATTTTTTTTTAATGGAATGTTGGGGAATTTTCAAAACAGTCACAAAAACTATCAACATTTTGGTCGGTACAGTCTTCATCTCAGACAGGACAGCAATCATATTTTTTAAAAAAAGAGACAAATTCCTTTCCTTAAAAAAAAAAAAAATTGGCTTCATCTGGTCTTTCAAATTCACAGAACACTCTCTCTATCTCTCTCTCTCTTTCTCTCTTTCTCTCTCTCCCCTCTTTTGATTGTCAAAAAATATAAGTCCACAGAATACACTTGAATTGTAATGGTAACAGCAGCAGCAGCAGCAGTAGTAGTAGTAGCAGTAGTAGTAGTAGTAGTAGTAGCAGTAGTAGCAGTAGTAATAGTAGTAGTAGTAGCAGTAGTAGTAGTAGTAGTAGTAGCAGCACCAGCAGCAGCAGTAGTAGTAGTAGTAGTAGCAGTAGTAGAAGTAATAGTAGTAGTAGTAGCAGTAGTAGTAGTAATGGGTATAATTAGTAGAGGAAGTAGTTGTAGTGAATAGGACTATGCTAAAGTGATGACTTTGTTGTCAGAGGTGGTGCACAACAGTGGATGAAGATCCTATTTCATAAATCCATTGGTATTCCTAGTGATAATTTCAGCTTGGCCAATGGAGCAGGGTTCACCATGTTCCCAGCAGTGGTGGGTCTGTTCAGAAGCAACCTTTCCGAGTCTGGCCCAGATCTTCAAGTAGTTTTTCTAATTTGACAAGATGCCAGTCTTTCCCAATAACTTGTCCAGAGTTGTGAATATCCTCTAAGGCAACTCAATGTTTTTTCATTGTGCGTGAAAGAATCAAGACAAATGAATGTGCCATGTCAATACTAAATTCTGTACAAACATTACACTGGAGTTAAATGTGTCCTGCTCTGTAACTCTACGTGTGAAAACAAGAAAAGAATTACATTAGAACAACATAAATTCAATTTCGTCTTTCATAATCCACTATGAAGTCTGACTTATTCTCAAGTTCATGGAAAAGAATCATCTTACCCTTCATATGCATAGCTCTGTGTATAATATGCTCTGGTTTGCTTTGCCCTACAGGCAATGTATATTCCATTTTTGATTGAGTGTGCCAGATATCCACTATTACAGACCGGTCAAATAGAAAGTCTCCATTCATAACATATGGTTGAGAGGATAGTTCACTATGAACTGTATTATTTTAGCAATCACGATGAAGTAATAACAATTATATATATCTGCAAGTTTTGGCATATTAATGAAAACATAATGAACAAAATATTTTGTATGAAAACATTCATAGCTTTAAGAAAAACAAAGGGCAATAAAATTATGCAAATTTACAATCTTGTACTTGTTTAATATAAATGCGGGCATCATACAAATTATTGTATGCCAGTTGGACTATTTAAAATGCTTGCATTTCTGGTTCACTCCCTTTTCTTGTCAAAACATGGGGATTCATAAATCTCATTACATTTTTATATTTAGAAATCCAAGAAATATTTTCAAGACAATATCAGTTTTCTGCACAGATATGTTTTATAGAAAAAAAACCTGCATATTGCAGACAAAAACTGATTATTCTAAACAAAATTCTATTTTCTAAATTAAAAACTTATCACACTCTAGACAAAAGTCTCTGTACTCTAGATAAAACATATGTATATATTACAGACAAAACATATACTTTCCAGGCAAAAATCTGTACTAAAAATTGAACACAGATGCCTGCAGTTTCTACTACACCTTCATATAAGAGATTCAAAATTAGATGAACTTGTAATTTACATGTAAATTCAGTCAAAACAAATAAAAATTATGTGCTGACTTATGTTATAAATGTATTATACAAAATGGTTTAAACATGCAAAACTTGTTTCAAAAAATGTAAGTTGATGTTTAAGAAAAGCAACTTTTCAAAGAGTTGCTGCTTCTGCACATTCCAAAACTCTCCTTCATCTTGATGTCCTGTGTCTTTTTTCGCTCCAAGTTCTCTCATCTGTGTGGGAAAGTAACTGACAGCACAATAGGAATGCAGCAGTAAATTATGATAGTTTTCTTGCACTACCACTGCTGTGAAAGGCTGTTCTCTATGCCATCATCCCTCTTGTCCAGCTATTTCTGATACAGCCAATCTTTCAGGAAAGTCATCATCCTCTAACTCTTTCATTAGGGAGTTTATTAAGAGCCAAGCCTTCCTTTAATGGTTTTCAGTGTAGTTTTTAAAATTATTTTCTTTGAAAAATATATATCAATATATCTTTGAAAAATCTTGTCTCAATTGTTTTTATTTTATTTTATTTTTTATATTATTTATTATCCTTTGTTTTTATTATTTGCCCTTCGAATTTCAATACCTTTTTCCCCCTTAGTACCTCATTATTTGATTTCTCGTCTGTCCATTCCTCCAAAAATCCTTATTCTGAAGGCTAAAATTTTCTCTTCTACTTTATGATCTATCTAATTTCATATTTCTCTACCACAGAGTTGCTACAAACCAAATCTAACCTAATTTTAACGTTCTCATATACTATGGCTTTCCTCTTTTGACACTGCTTGATCTCCATTTTGTTCGGCTTCAGTTTTGACTTTTGATTTGTTGACGACAGGATCCAGGCGGAAGTACTGAGGAAATCGGTTAGAAAGTATTACTTAATAATGTGAAACAAAAATATAAGATAAATAATATATTAATGTGGCATGCAGCATTTGAAGAAAAGAAATCTGAATAGCCCCTCTTAGTTTAGAATAAACTTTTAGTCATGTGCCATAAACATACAGAACAGGAAGCTCTCCAATGTGACATTTAAAAGAGTTCAGCTGATAAATTGGTCATCATGTAATTTTCAGTACCTATCATCAGACTGAAACCAGAGAGACTGAACTAAAATTAGTCTTCACTAAAAATAGTTAAAATTTGACTGAACTAAAAGGTTAAAATTATTTTCAATGTGGACCTAAACATATAGACAAACTGATTTTTAAGGAAACATGGAAAAGTAGCCAGCTCTCTCTTTCCTGCTGCAGTCTCAGGTACCAGGATGACACAAAAGCCTGAAGAACAACGTAGGGGACTAAGGTGGTGCCAGCTAAACTTACTAGGAGCATACTTCTTACATCTTACATCTTACATCCTTCCTGTGCTGCTAAACGTCACATAGGGCCCACATGGTGGTTTGCCAAGATTTCCTGTCTTCGGCGAGTTTTTCAATCTCATCATGGGATGTTATGCCCGCTGAAATAGCCTCTCTTAACAATGTCCTCTTTAGAGTTTCATGTGGTCAACCTCTAGGAGCATACTAGAAAGGCTTTATTCAACTTTCTGCTACATGCTCCAGATCTTGAGGGAAGTCAAGGAAGTCAGTTATCATCATCACGTTCATGATCATCCTAAAGCTGGATAGCAAGAAACTACTCAGTATTACAGTATTCTTAAGATCTGCAACAAACAACATTCTTCCACAATAAGACAAAAATATGCATGTCCATATAACCAACAAACCTCTAATTCCTTCATAATTTCATCAATGAAGTCTGTAGAATTGTGTTTATATGCCACAGCTGCTCGTATGGAATCTCTGAACAACTGAAAACATAAGAAAGAAAATGCTTTACTTTCATCCAAACTGACTGACTACTGTTGTACAAAACACATTGCTGAAGACATCACAAGTCACAGCTTCAGATATCTTCCATTATACTGTCCCAAGATAGCATGTCCTCAGTGAAAGGATCTCCTTCCTCTGCCTCAGTGGCCTGGCTGACTCTGTCCATCTCTTGATGTTGACCAGCTAGAAATGCTGTTGTCATTCCTCATACTCCGTTCCCTTTATTACAATGAGACGTGGCATGGTTTTCAGTGTTTTTGTTTTAGCAAACAGGAAACAATGATGCTTGTGAAGGGTGAAAGAAAGAAAGAAAGAAAGAAGAAAGAAAGAAAGAAAGAAAGAAAGAAAGAAAGAAAGTAGTAGTAGTAGTGGTGGTAGTAGCAGTAGTAGTAACAGTAGAAGTGTAGTAGTAGTAACAGTAGTAGTAGTAGTAGTAGTAGTAGTAGTAGTAGTAGTAGTAGTAGTAGTAACAGTAGAAGTGTAGTAGTAGTAACAGTAGTAGTAGTAGTAGTAGTAGTAGTAGTAGTAGCAGTAGTAGTAGTAGTTACAAGTTCTTCATCACAATGACACTAGATACGAAAATGAACAAACGCACTTACCCTGACTACGTTAGTTCCATCTGCCGCAGACACATAGTAAAATGGCATGTTGTGCTTTTTGGCAAAAGCGAAAGATTTTTTTGTCATTTCCATGTCTTCTGTGATGGGAATATCATAAATATAATCTGTCAGTATTCTATAATCAGTTCTGTCCTGTTATTATATTGTTGTTTCACTGCAACTGTCTACAGGATGTTCCTAGCAACTAATGAAGTGAAGGTTTTGAGGCTCTGCTGTAATATCATTTGTGGAGGCTTGAGGACCCAAAGTGAACTAAAAAAAACAAACTTCTCAAGACAGCCTGCCCCACTGGCTAAGCTATTGCTAGGGGCAACAACAGAGAAGCAAGACAGGGTCTTGGACAGCTCTGTTTTGCTAGCTCTGATAGCTGTGTCATCACATAGGCACAGCCATCTTTATTTCCTACACACATAACAAGCTAAAAGTAACCCTATTATGTTATGGAGGCATCTAGGATATACAGTGTTAGTGTCCATATTTTCCTTGACCTGTCAGCACCAGCCCTGGCCATCTTTACTTCCCCAGTCCAGAAGAAGCCAGGCATCCGTTTCTACAGCCTGGGTGACTGGAGGAGCACATCTAATCAGACTCCAACAACTGACCTTCACCATAAGAAACTAGTGCACTAACTGCTTTGCCACTCAGTTGTCCACACATTATAAAATTGGTTCAAAACACTTTCTTTCATTATACATAAAATCTACCATCATTTATAAATAACATTTCCTCACATTTTGCTTGAAGTTTCCTTATGCTTCTTTCTTATATTAATTTTATATTTTGAAGAAAGTTTTCTTCACTAGCTTTCTTAACATTATATTTTGAACAAAGTTTCTTTGATCTGTATTCTTAATCTTATATTTTAAATGAAGTTTCCTTAATCTACTTTCCTAAATAAATTAATTGCCAAAAACGATTTCTTTTTTTTTTTCTTTTTTTTTTTAAAGAGTAATGCATCTTTATCCAGTGAACTTCTTTAAAGCTTTTGATCATACTTAAATCTGGAGCTCTGCTACAAAAGAATAAAGAATTTTTTAGCAGTACCTCCACAGTTTCAACCAAAAGTCCTATCCATCTGGCCAGATCTGATGACTTATTTTGGCATGAGTACTCCTGAATGCTCTTATGTTTGGATTCAACTCGTGTGTTGAAATTTATTTGTGTAGAATATTTCAAGTTTATTTAAGTGATCCAACTGATTATCTTGATCAGTCTTTAGGCAATACAGAAGTGTCTGCAGGGAGTTACTGCTGTGTTGGATCAATTTCTTGCGAATTATTTTCTACACAGATTAAGAATGATAATCTCTCCTTCTAAGTAGTTCACTTGGTAACTTGGTTGTTCTATTTTTCTTTCATACAGTTTCAGTATTTTGTTTTCAGGACTACCCCACACAACCTCAGTATTAAAACTACAGCTGATTTCAAACTAAACTTCAGTTTGCTGTCATTTCCTTCACTGCTAGTTCTTTTTTTTTATGTGATCTTCAAGATTTTCACTAGTGGTCTTCAAGATTTTCACTAGAGGTCTTCAAGATTTTCACTAGTGGTCTTCAAGATTTTTCACTAGAGGTCTTCAAGATTTTTCACTAGTGATCTTCAAGATTTTTCACTAGAGGTCTTCAAGATTTTCACTAGAGGTCTTCAAGATTTTTCACTAAAGGTCTTCAAGATTTTTCACTAGTGATCTTCAAGATTTTTCACTAGAGGTCTTCAAGATTTTTCACTAGAGGTCTTCAAGATTTTCACTAGTGGTCTTCAAGATTTTCACTAGTGGTCTTCAAGATTTTTCACTAGAGGTCTTCAAGATTTTCACTAGTGATCTTCAAGATTTTCACTAGTGGTCTTCAAGATTTTCACTAGTGATCTTCAAGATTTTTCACTAGAGGTCACATGGTGGTTAAGAATACTATTTGGACTGTAGTTTATTGTTATTCTTGTGAGAGTTGTTACCACTTGCAGGAAAGTTGCTCTCTCTGTCCTGAGGTTTGAGGATTTTTTTTTCTCAGGTGAGAAAACCTTTATGTGGCTGCATCCAGCATTCCCTCTAAGTTGCATGGCAGCACAACAACACATAAAAAAAACATGCTACATACGAAATTTTATATGCCACATAAAAAATGATTAATTAATAAAAATTGCTACTTTTATTTTTTTCAATTTCTTAACGTTTTCTGCTACAGTAACACATAAATAATTATTGTATAAGTATATAACTATACACAAAACCACTGCAGTAAAGCTGTGATAACAAAATGTATGAACTAGGAAAAAAGTAGAAACAGCTTTATTAATTAACGAGTACACAGTTGTGACATTTCAGCGTAAGCCTTAACCATACAAAAACACACAGGATGAAGAAACAGGGAGAGAAGATAAAGTATAAATTCACATGAATGCGATGTTAAAAAAAAATGAACAGACCAAAAAATTTTATATATATATATATATATATATAATAAAATAAAATAAAATAAAATAAATGGAGCACTTAGCTGTGACTTGTAAGAGGCTGTGTTCAGAAATGCACATGGTGAAGTGTGGAGAATGTTTAAATTGAGACTTGTGGTGTGTGGTTAAGTTGGTCGTAAATAAGGAGGAGGGACCATGGAGAGAAGAGAGAGTGATACAATGGTAATCTAGCTGAGAGAGATGATTATAGCTGGGATAGAGGGGTTGTAATGTGATGCTGTAAGGAGGTTCTGAACTGTGTATTACAAGTCAGAAGGGAGTGGGACTTAGTACAGAAGGATTATGATAGTCGAAGCAGGGAATAATAGGTGTAGATGAATAGTGAATTCAAACTGTGTGGATCCAGTGTCCCGTATTCCTGAATGTAGCAGTTCTCAAGCACTAGGCGGCTTCTGTCATCAGCATGGCATTGTTTGATGGCTGTTACCAGAAAATCAGATTTGCCTCTGTGGTTGGGGCCATTGAAATGATTAGGGACTGGTTTTGGAGTATGCTGGGTGATATCATACAGATGTTTCTGCATGTAAATTTCTACATCAGAGTAAGTTATCCTGTATCTTTTGCATACAATGGCATATATCACTTTATAGGACTCGCATGTGAATCCCTCATGGAGAATGAGGATAGTTTTGGGAAAGGTGATCATTTTCATTTCCCAAACTACAGGGCAGGAAGGTTACATTTTCTGGTGCCAACAGATGCAAGATTCTGTTTCAGGTGGTTGTGGATGAGGATGTCCTTGAGATTTGAAAAAGTGCTCCATTCATTTTATTTTATATATATATATATTTTTTTTTTTATTCATTAATTTTTTTAAAATAGCATTCACGTGAATTTATACTTTATCTTCTCTCTCTATTTCTTTGTCCTGTATGTTTTTGTATGATTAAGGCTCATGCTGAAATGTCACAACTGTGTGCTCCTTAAGTATTAAAGCTGTTCCTAATTTTTTCCTAGTTCATACATTTTCTGCTACAGTAGTTGCTGAAGTAAAATATATAAAAAATAAAACTATATAACTGTGAGATTAACTGCAGTAAAACTGATACTAATTGAGCGGACAGGAGTGTAGGGTGCAGTTTTATGAAAACAGGCAGGGAGAGGAAAATTTTGCTGAAATATTGGGTTGTTATTGTTGTCTTTCATAACCATTTCATCCTTCCTCTCCTTACCTGTTTTCGTAAAAGTTTAGACACTACCAGCTGGAGAACCTTTGGTGGTGATGTGGTGGCAGCAGCAGTGGTGGTGGTGGTAACTCCCTGCAGCTGCAAGCTGTTATTCTTTGCAGCCGATGCTGTAGAGGTGCTGAGGCACAGCATCGGCATGGGAGCAGGTTATGGCAGCTACTTTTTCTGTACCGGAGTACCACTAAAAAGCAGGGGGTGTGTAATGCTTCTTTAGCAGACTCCACCACCATGAGGACTATGGTGATCGCTGCCCCGTTTGCCAGGCTAGGCCTGTTACTGGGGGTACCATGGAGAGGTGGGACAGGGTCTTGGTCAGCTATGGTTCGCTAACCCTGATGCTCACATATCAGTTATGGGTCACTGATTGCCTCATCGGACAAGCGTCTTCACCCCTGATGATGATGATAGTGCTGGTGCTGGTGGTGGTGATGATGGTGATGGTGATGATGATGATGTAAGTTTACTTCCCCAATTTCTTTTGATGTTAGAATTTTTTTCTATGAGAAATTTAAACTATACTCTGTAATTTGATGCTATAACATACACATACATAGAAACAATTTCTTTTTTCAGAATGTATCTTGAAAATTTTGCACATGAACCACAAAATCATGAAGGGCAATCTGGCCACATTACATCATTGTATCTGTAATCCCTTCCTTCATCTGTGACCAGACATTCAAAGGATTTTTCTGGCTTTTTAAAGTCAGATATTCTAAAAGTAATGTTCCTTGAATTTTAAAAAAAAAAAGTTTTGAATTTATTAATTCTACATTTTTTTCAGTCCTAACTTACCATCAATTTTATTTGCCACACACAGACAAGGTATCTCTGGCCTGTATTGACGTAAATCTTTCAGCCACTCTGGTAAATTTTTGTAGGTTACTTTGCGAGTGCAGTCAAAAACCTAGGAGAATAATTTCTTTATTCTGTTATGAAAAGTCATTTATAATTGCACAATGTGGGGTATACCAGGGGTGCACAATCATTCGATCCTTATTTGTTGCCTGTGTCCGCACGTGGGGTACACGCTGTTGGCCATTGGTCTCAAGCTGCTTTGCAATTTTTAGTGTTCAAATGTTGCAACAACTGGGTACAACATTACAAACACATGGACAGGCTTCACAAATGAAGATGAAATGAAGAAGTGAGCTCCTTCGGACTGACAGTAACACAGCTGGATTATCTTCTCCGGAATATCTTGAGACATGTGTGTTTTTTATATATAATTTATTTTCATATTATTTTATTTTCTTTCCAGTCCAGCCCACTTTTCCCACTTTTTTGCTGCCCCATGCAAAAAGCATGTGCTGCCCTTCCTACAGAGCCAGCCTTACCCTTTCTTTCAAACATCCATCAGATCCAGAAAAATAAATTCTCAAGTGAAATATTTTAAAGTGGAAAAACTGTTAAATAATCACGTTATAGTACGCTGTAGTTTTAAAGTGCTTTAACTCAGCAAATTTTCCTTTTGGTGGTGCTTCTGAACTGAACTTAATGGCAGTATACAAGACTCATCTATCATGTGGCCCTGAACAAGCACCAAGTTTCAACCTGGCTCTTGACTTCTGAAAGATTAAACATCCCTAGCCATCACAACTAACAGGTGTGAGATCAAGTAACTAATTAAAAATAAGTAAACTATTAATTTATAACATTTTTGTGATACTGTCATGTGTGCACATTTTACTTATAAACCTGAAGACTTCTCACTAATGTTGATCTTGGTCAACCACTGCTGGCCATGTCCCTACATCACTTCCATCATGTGCTCATGGTAACAATATATCACTACAACAGTTTATAACAACATGCTACAACACAGGCAGCAAGTGCTAGATCAATGTCATCCTGGATCATGGCATTGTGAAGTTTGTGACTGCCAATTACTATGAGGACATTGCTCTATCCTCCTGCATGCTTGTTAGGAAGTGAAGAATTCAGAACATGACGGTCAGATGTTATCTAACATCATTGCTGTCATCATCACAATGATCATCACTGAGAAGCAGAAGAGTGTAGTACGCAGGAAATCAAATCTCTCTCTCTCTCTCTCTGAACCTTAAGTGCCCAGGGTACATGGGGCTTCCGCAAGGGTTTTCCACAAATGCCTGTCTTTTGCCTTTTTTTCTGCTCTTGCCCGGGTGAGCCCTCTATTGCTCAACATCCTCTCTGTTGTTCTTCTCCATGTCTCTTTTGGTCTACCCTTACTTCTGTCCCCCTGTGGTGTCCATCTTAGTGCTATTTTTGGTGGTGAGTTGTCAGTCATTCTGAGCACATGTCCCAACCATCACCAGTGTCTTTCCTCAATAATTGCTGTCAGTGGCTTCATCTGCATCTCTGCCAACAAGATGTTATTTCTTACGGTGTTTGGCCAAAATATTTTTCTAATTCTTCGTAAACATTTAGTCTGGAAAGAATTCAACTTGTTCTCTATGGTTTTGGTGACAGGAAAACAAATACAAGATATTATATTTTAACAAAATAAAAGCAAAGAATTGTAATTTTTTTTCAAAATAACTTGAGTGGAAAAAATTCTGCAGTAATAATCCTCAAAATTATAGTCTTGAAAAACTTCATGTATGGAAATCCACTCATCAAATGATTATATTTACTATCACTAATATTTCAATAAATTTTTAATGTGCTTATAAATACTTGCCAGAATACAACAATGCGCCTGGTGGTAATATGATGGATGCATGTTGCTGAATCTTTCTTGGCCAGCAGTGTCCCAAAAATCTGCGCATGTGGGAATGAATATGAAATGAACAATTTTTTTTTTAAATTATAAAATACAACAGACTTTTCTCTTCATGTAACAGATAAAGTGGTAGTTAATGTCCTATTAATCTCACTGTTGTATTAACAATCTACAGATCTGTCTGAGTGTATGCATGCATGCGTAATATGGTTTGTGTAATGGGGTAATGGGTGTGTGCATGTGTGTGTGTATGTGTGTGTGTGTATGTGTGTGTATGCATGTGTGTATGCACTGTTAATACAACACTGAGATAAATAGCAAGTATACACAAACATATGTGAGCACATACAAACACGTAAATGAATAGATGGTACATTAATGTTTTAAAGAATGAGTGAAACATTTAGGTTAAAAGAATGGCTAAAATATTAAGTGAACAAACTGCTTCAACATGTCATGAGAAAAGCTGACAGCAGGAAACCTGACAATCACAGGAAAACTCAAGGGAAAAAGAAATAGTTGGAAACCAAGATAAATATGTCTCAGCAGGCCGACCAAGCAGAAATGAAAAAGAAAGGCAGCTGATCTGATTAGAAACACCAAGGACCACACACAATGGAGAAGTATGATCACCACTGTCTGTCCATAACAGTCCTAATGAATGAGTGGATGAGTGAAACACTAAAGATGGAAATACCACATTCTAAACATGAAGGTGATTGTTTATATGCTTCATTAGGAAATAATCTCATACTTCATAGGCTTAAGACATTCTATAGATTCTTTGCCTTTGGTTATTAATCTTTTTTTACAATTGCAGGTTGTCCAGTATGTCCCCTTTGTCATCAGCACAAGTCTCACCAGGTACTAGTATGACTGCAAAGAGATGTCCATAGCTAGGTTTTACTTATATATGGACAGCTAGGAGCAAAACAGCTGAGTCTAATATTTTTGTTTTTAAAACTGTATATCCACATCATTTAGTTTCAAGTCCCAAGGGCTATAGATACCCACTGTTTAAGAATCCTTGTTCTCAAATCCCCAAGGCCTATGGATACCCACTGTTTTAAAAATCCCTGTTCTCAAATCCCCAAGGCCTATGGATACCCAATGTTTAAGAATCCTTGTTCTCAAATCCCAAGGGCCTATGGATATCCATTGTTTAAGAATCATTGTTCTCAAACCCCCAAAGGGTATGAATACCCGCTGCTTACAAATCCCTGTTATCAAACCCCCCAAGGGGTATGGATACCAATGTTTAAGAATCCTTGTTCTCAAACCCTCAAAGGGGTATGGATACCCATTGTTTAAGAATCCCTGTTCTCAAACCCCCAAAGGGGTATGGATATCCACTGTTTATGAATCCCTGTTCTAAGTAAATCATAAATTATGTGTCAGCTTTACTAAACAAAAGGTTATAAGATCTGACTCTTCCTTGTCCAGAAAGACTACATTCCCAGCAATTTCTTCCTTACACACTGACCACATCCAGATATTTTTTTTCTTTTTTTCCTTACACAGATGGTTTAATCATTACCTCCAGAGATAGCCTAGCACTACACATTTCTCTCTTGCCTACATAGACTGTCTTGCTATCTATTTCTTCCATACAATCTTCTTTTTCTTCTTTGCTTCTACTACCAAGACTGCCCCATGATCCTACTGAATTTACTCCTGTAGTCCTTGATAGGACCACAAGAGGTCCTGTGGTCCTCCTGTGATACCTGAGAGGACCACAAGAGATCCCCGAGAGGACCACAAGAGGTTCAAAGTATCACGTGGCTTGGACCTGTATTCTTGGTGGAATCCACAGAAGTGGGATTGCGTGACACTGTGGTTTTCATTGCACGAGTTTAACCTTTCCATACCATCAAAAGACTATCCATTTCTTTCTTACTTAGAGCCACTACATCTATTTCTCCCTTACCTACAGAGACTGTCTTGCCATCAATTTGTTCTTTGTGGTTGTATAATGTCAAGGCATAAGTGGACAGCTGCTGTGGTTTGCTGGTTCACATTCAGGACATATACTCAATGAATAATATAAAATATATTTTTGTTCCATAAAAAAAGTGTTCTAAAAAAAATAATAATTTATTTGCTACAATTACGTGCTCTTCACGTGCAAATATGTGGTAATTTAAATTAAAAACAGTATATAAAAAAGGATACTATCCATCAATGAGGAATCTTTCAACAAGTCTGTGAAGTAAAGAATTAACAAAATAATGAGATTTCCAAATTGACAAACTTTGAAGAAAACAGAAATCAAAATAAAGATGCTGACCTTTTAGACAATTTCTATAAGATTTATACATTGCTCTAATCAGTTTTGTGACTGGTGATGTTCCATTTTGTTGTAATATAATTTAACTGGAATAATAAACTACAAGGAGTAAGTGTTATGAAGAAAATATATTTGTCCTCGTCTTGTGCGAAATAACTAAAACAATCTTGACTGATAAGTAATGCTTCTTATATTGTATTTGCTTTTTTTAGGGGGTTTTGTTTTTTTTTGTCTTAATTGTTCCTGATGAAGCTGTCTCCAAAATATTGGTTGTTACTATTACTTTTATTGTATGTTGTCTCTTTTTTTCTATCTCTGGTTTTTATAATCTTAGTAGAACCACATCAGATATATTCATCCACTTGGTCTTCACATTGGGTGTTCAGAATGAAAAGCATGAATATTCATCACAACTTCGTTTAAAATCCATCCTCCTAGGACCATATACTCCTGGCAATAGTGGATTTGTGTATTTTACAGACAGTGCATTGACTTACGGTTCACAAAATTAATAAAACGTTTTTAATGCCAGATTGTGTATGTATATTTCCAAGTTTTATGACCTGATAGTTCCTACATCTTCTGATTTTAATATCTTCTACATCCCCAACATGTCTGCCTTTTTTTTACTCCATTTCTCCAGTTGATCCGATGCCTCAGACTTGTACGCACAAGTTTGGCGGAGATGTCATATACCATTATACGTTTTTTTTTTCCCTAGTATCATCTTTTATTTTCGCTTTTTTAAATTAAAAAAAAACACGAGAGTATGCTAAAATAATGTTTTTCGTTCTGCCCCGCGATGTATGTTGTCATTTCATTAATTAAAACAGCAAATTCTGTGGTTATATAATACATAGAATGCAAAGCTAGTGATAATTGATTTTTATTTTAGATTTCGTCCCCTTTTAAAATTGCTTTTGTATCTATACAATAAATAAATAAAATGATAAAATGAAATAAATCAGTCTAACATTCACTCACTTTGATTTTCCTACTGCACTGTCACCGAGACAAATGACTTTCACTCTTTCTTCGCCTGCATCTCCCGGCTTGTCGTAGTCTGGTTGATTGCTGGACGCCATCGCGTTGCTAAAGAATGCGACGAGAGAATCATGGGCCACAAAGTTCCGAATTTCGGTTTTTGATGTGTCCATGACGCCATCGCGTTGCTAAAGAACGAGACGGGAGAGTATCATAGTTCGATAAGGTTCGGGTCACAGCTGTTGGTGTGATCATGGCATAAATGTTATTTGGAGCAGCCTGCAACAAACCTTTCCACACTTACTGATACAAAAGAGGAAACAAAGTTGGAGGTGTGCCTCAGGGACCTCATCATCATGTGCTGTGCCGACTGGCGTTGGTTATTATGAGTACCCGATCCATCATGCAAGCCATTAGCTCAGTTGGTGATGTCCTCTCACACTATCTCGTCAGACTGTCCAGTATCATTTCTCTCGGTCTTCCCCCCGGCTCTTCTTCCCTTAACCCTTTTGAAATAAAGATCAATCAATCAATCTATTTTTCATGTTGTTATAATATCTTCAGTGCCCCTCTTCTCGTTGCATATCCTGTGAATGTACATTGCCTCTCCTAATTTTTTTTTACAAGATTTGTTTGTCTCTCCAGCTCTTCTCCTACACTCTTCAATATTTGTTTTTGCTGTCCGGAGAATTAGCAACATTCTTCTAATAAACCACAGATAATTCACTGCACTACCAAGTTAAGTTCTAATATGTTTAATGATTCATAAAAGATGTTTAAAATATGGCATCGGAGAGAACTGAAGCAATAGCAATAGTAGAATCCATTTTAGCAAATACTTAGGTAGCGTAATATCATCCTAATGGATAATTGACGCTGAGAATGAGAACAGATGCAATAAAGCAAATCAGATCATTGGACAAATGGCTGCTTTACATCAGAACTGAAACAAAAAGAGGGCTGTACAACGCAATTTTCCTCTCAACTCGATGCTATCAGTTTCAAACATGAACACTAGCAGCCAAGAACTTGTAATAAACAGCAACAATCAGAATGCCACACTTCTTTCTTTCTTTCTTTCTCTTGTTCTTGGTCGTTGTGCAATTTCATATGGTCAACCATTTATAAAAGGAAATTTGTTGCCTCCACAAAGATAATCGCCAGCAAAGTTTGAGCCTTTGGGTCTCTGTAATCGCCAGCCAAGTTGAGCCTTTGTGTCTTTGTAGAGAGATCGAAAATCATGTATTGAAAACATAAGACAGGATAATCAGCATGAAAAAAATGCATATGTAAATATAAAAGAGAATGGAGAAACATGACAATTTTCATGGATTTTGGACATATAACGAAATATGGGAAATGTGAAATGGAAATTAATATAAGAATAGTAGTGACTAAATGTTCCTTTTTTAAAGAGAATGTATACAAACAATAGCTTAGTGTAAGGTTGCCAGATTCTGTAAATGAAAAACCGGGACATTTTTCTCAGACATAAACAAAAGCTGTTTGAGTATCTTTACTAATTACTAATAAAGAACAGTAGAGATGTCCTAAGATCTAAGAACATTGTTTTCAGATACCATATCCAAGGAAAGAAAAACATAAGAAATTTGTCATGTTCTACATCTACAGAGTCTCAAAATTCTTTCAGGCGCTCCGTGCGCACGGTATATATTGAAAAATAATTAATCAGTGTAATTATTGTTCCACGTCTACATCTAAAACATCAGCTGCTGTCTTTACAGCATTATGAAGTATGTGGTCGGGGCACCCGACACGAGGGCTTTCATTTAGTCCACTCTTCAATTTTGTGAAGACATTGTTCGTACTAGTTCGTCGTATTCTACTAAAATTCGTATTTGAATTGTCGCCACAGACCGAGATGCTTTTGTGTTTACTGTTTTTTCCAATGCATTAACACAGTAGTTGTTTATTTCTGAAGCAATTTCACTTTTAAAGGAACCCAGTTTGATCACTTTATATAATATTTTAAAGACTAAGTACTGAACAATCAATGGAAAAATTTTCTCGACATCATGGTTATTAATGTCAGGCGCAATACCAAAATAGTGGGCATTTGCTAATTACATAATTGTTTGGTTGCGTCAAAAGCTAACATGGATTTTACTATTGCAGTTGTCAGTTCTCTCCCATGCCACATTTTTTTTTTGGTCCTTTAGGAATCATTAAAAATATTAGAACTTAACTTGGTAGCGCAAATGAACGACATATGATGTTTAATTATGTGATAGCACATTGCCATTTCCGCTGCTTGCATTGATTTTCCTGTTCAGACGATTTGGACACAAAACAACTGCCCAGTATTTTAGAAGTGCTTGCAGAATGCATGTTTGATCTATGTTGTTCGCTTGCTACGTGGTCTTTTATACAAGGTGTGTCCGGTAAGTAATGAGAATGATTCAATAAAATTCGATTTGTTCAAGATATACTTACATATACTTAAAATTCCTCGAAATAATATCATTGAGCATCAGTACCCCGTTGACAGCGATTTTGCTACGCGTCGTAGCTCGCCTGGAAAGTTTGAACAGGGATCTCATTCAAAGCACTCGTCACAGCAGCTTGCACTTCATTAACATTCCCAAAATGGTGGCCTTTCAAGCTTGATTTGAGCGGGGGGGGGGGGGAGTCAGCCGAGGCTAAGTCCAGGGTGTAAGGAGGTTGGCACAGCGTTGCCACGGTTTATTTCGCCAGAAACTCTCTCACTAGCAGCGAAGCATGGCTCGGCGCATTGTCATGGTGAAGAACCCAAGTGTTGGTGATCTCCGGGCGGACGTGCGCGACTCTGTTCATTAACCCTTTAAGCACTTCCACGTACAATGCTGCCTTGACCATTTGTCCGGGTGGTACGAACTCCTTATGGACAACACCTTTAGAGTAAAAAAAGACAATAAGCATCGATTTCATCTTCGAGTTGCACGTTTAATGGGCGCCCTGTACACTGTTCATCCTCAACACTCTCTCTTCCTTCGTTGAACGTCTTGTGCCACCAAAACACTTGTGCTTTCGATAAAGCATCCTTCCTGTAGGCTTTCTGCATCATAGCAAGCGCTTCGGTCGCGGATTTTTCAAGTTTAACACAACTTTCTCGCTGTTCAATACAAATCTGTATTTTGACCGTTACGCGACGCTTAAACAGCCGTCCACTTTATAAGCAATCCGCATTTTGTAAAAGCTAAGAGTCAAATGACGAGATATCGACTCTTTACTTACCATCCCATACTAATATTCAGACCCGGAGAATCCGCCCCTGGCCCTGCTGATTGGGTGAATAAAATAAGTCTCATTACTTACCGGACACACCTTGTACCCATTCTTCCACCATCCATAATGGCAGTGTAACACTTACACTTTTTACACTCTGTTTCATGGTAATTTCTCCCTCGTTTTATAAAAGATCGTTCTGTGAATATTTTTTTTACAGTAAAGGAACATTTTCTCTTAGACAGTTTGAAAATACTCCATGCAGTTATTTTAACACCTGTTTTATGTTTACATATATAAAGAAGAACATGGGTTTTTCTCAACACTGAGAGTAGTGAAAAAGTACTTATTTTTCTTTCTTTCACTAGTCATAAATCTCAAAGAGACGACAGCCAGAATTATGTTATCACTACTATTCTTATATGCTATGACATTTATAAAACGGATATTTTTATCACCAACGGGTGTACAACTTTCAATCACTGCAGTCTCAAAAACAACTAAACTATAAGACAGTGACAGGAAAGATATCGCACTTTAACTGCTTACCAGAGTTTGAGCTTTGCCATAACATATCCTCTTTTTTCTATTGGAGCGAAGCCATGTTGGAGACATGGCGTCTGGAATAGTGAAAAAAGTCTCTCTGGTGAAGACAAACGAATGAGAAGAGAAATTACACGAAACCGCACGAAACAGGGATGATAAATAAATTTTCCCACTGTACTGTTGTTTTAAAATGTGTATAGCAGTTCTGTCATAGGGAGGGAGAAGAACTCGAATGCAAAATTATTTCATTTGAAAGGAAAAACAAAAACTGGGACAAATAGGCGTCCTGAAAGTATTATTGTGACTTTTTTTTTGGGGGGGGGGGGGGGGGTTAAAAACCGGGAATGTCCTGGAAAATAATGACACCAAGCAACCCAACTTAATATAAATAAATATGAGAATTGTTTAACATACATTCCAAAGTACTCTGTGGCATATAAGCACAAGCATAACATAAAAAATGGAAAAGAAATTTGACATCCTCATAATGTGGAGATACATGAGAAATATGGCGTGTTCATCTGACAAGAAGGAAAACAAACGAAGAAGCAGATTGATATATGGACTTGAAATGATAACGAACAAAAGATAATAAACAATTAAAACATGTTGGCCTAATGGAGAGGCATAACACTATGATGCAAAACCACATCTGAGGAGAAAATAGCGACAGAAAGAAGATAATGATTTGGGGGAAGGGGGGTTAAAAAAAAACAACAGAGAATGACAGTAATAAGTGAGAAGGGTGCTTCGTGACGAAGCGAGGTGAATATACACTGCAGCCAGAACTCGTATAACGATTTTGTGTACTACGAAAGACACACTGATCTGTATAAATGTGTCTCTTAAATGATCAGTAATGTACACTGTCTGAGATCTGTGTTCTGCTAGGTAACCTATAATGTGAGAATGAAGTTGACGATGTATATACTGCGTTATCTAAGAATGCGAAAAGATAATAATGGGCCATACAATTTTCGCGTCATAGTTTTTTATGTGCTTGTGACGTCATCGATGTGAGCAGACGATGGCCGACTGTTAGCGTTCGGAGATTTGTACTTATTTCATATTATGTAAGTGGATTTATCCACAAATCTAGCTTCGTTTATATTTTCTAGGAATATATAGTGATTAAATAAAGCATACAGCTAGATAACACTAGAATCATTATCTGAATTTGTGTAACTAAGATATTTGAAATGTATTTTTTAAAGCGCCATCTCGTTGCGTTGGTTAGTGCAGTTACTAAAACTAGTAAAGAAGAGAGCACATTTGAAGTGACTGTTGAGAAATGACTTTTCTCACCAGAAATATTCTCCATCACCATGAGGATGAAGTCTGTTTCTACCTCTCTGGCTAGGCTACAGTATTACCCACCAGAAAAGTAATTTAGTAACACACAAATAATTATTATATAACTACACGAAACCACTGCAGTAAAGCTGTGATAATAAAATTTATGAACTAGAAAAAAAAATAGGAACAGTTTTATTAATTAACGAGTACATAGTTGTGACGCTTCAGCGTGAGCCTTAATCATACAAAAACACACAGGATGAAGAAATAGAGAGATAAGATAAAGTATAAATTCACATTAATGCTGTGTAAAAAAAAAAAAAGTTAGGATCAGAATTGCAAAAGCAGCATCAATCTTCAAGGATCTTGAGAACATATGGAATTCAAAAGTTATAAGCACAAAAACCAAGTTAAGACTATTCAATTCAAATGTAATATCCACCCTCATTTATGCATGCGAAAGCTGGAAAACAACTAAAGAAATAGACAAGAAATTAGACTCTTTTGAAAACAAATGCCTAAGGAAAATACTCGGCATCAAGTGGAATGAATTCAAGAACAATGCAGAGATAAGACAGATGACTGAACAACAACCAGTCTCATGGGTGATCAGGAAAAGGAGATGGACATATGTTGGTCACTTGATGAGAAGAAATGATCAGAGAATCCCAAAACAAGCTATCAAGTGGAACACAACAGGCCGAAGAAAAAGGGGCAGACCGCGTGAAACTCTGAAGAGGACATTATTAAGAGAGGCCAAGTTAACAGGCATAAAATCCTTTGATGAGGTTGAAAGCCTCGCCGAAGACAGGAAAAATTGGCGAACTACTTTGCGAGCCCTATGTGACGTTTAACGGCACGGGAAGGATATAAGATAAGATATAAGAAAAAAAAATGAATGAAAATGAATAAATAAATAATAAAATAAAATGAATGGAGCACTTAGTTGTGACTTGTAAGAAGGTGTGTTCAGAAATGCACATGGTGAAGCGTGGAGACTTGTGTGTGGTAGGTGGGTTGTAAAAGGCTGGGGGGGGGGGAAGAAATGAAGAGGAGAGAGAGAGTGATACATTGGTAATCTAGCTGGGAGAGATGATTATAGTTGGGGTAGAGGGGTTGTAATGTGATGACGTGAGGAGGTTCTGAATTGTGTATTACAAGGGAGATGGGAGTGGGACTTAGTGCAGAGGGATTGTGATAGTGGAAGAGGGAAATGTTAGGTGTAGCTGAATAGCAGGTTCAAACTTTGTGGTTCCAGCATCCCATATTCCTGAATGTAGCATTTCTCAAGTGCTAGGCAGCTTCTGTCATCAGCATGACATTGTTTGATGGCTGTTACCAGAAAATCAGATTTGCCTTAGGTAAAATGTAATGGTGCCATTGTTGGTAAACTTGGTTAAGGAGCTCATCTTCTAGGCTAGGAAACCTAGTGTTTGATACACTTGATATGTAAAATTCACAGTCACGGCAAGATCATATATCAACCATGGATTTTCTGTAGTACACCATGTTGTTGTTAGTTAAAGTATATTGGTTAGGGAAGATTTTGAATTTGTTTATATGTTATATATTACACTCTGTCCAACAAGATGGGGAAATGAGTGTATTAATGACAATGGCAAATCTTGTACATACGGTTCCCAACATGAATAATTAATATATTCCAAAACCCATTACGGAAGTCAGTCTTTATGTATGTCAGATGCATGTGGACAGCATCTTTTACAATAGTGTTCACAGCTGATACCACATAACCTAGTTCACATGTAATTGAGGATAAACTTTATTTTATAAAAGACCTTCATACTTATGAATCATTCTCAGTTTCACCTCCAAATCATTCGAAACACATTAGTGATGTGGCCCCTGCAAGTGCACACTTATGTCCATGGTGCAGAATAAGAAAATGTTTGTGAAAATGCCAAACAAGCACTTCACTTTATGACAGAGATTTTAACACAGTACAAGACACAGTACCAGACACAGTATGAGACACAGCACGAGACACAGTATCAGACACAGTACCAGACACAGTATGAGACACATCATGAGACACAGTACCAGACAGTATGAGAAAGCACGAGACACAGTACCAGACACAGCACCAGACACAGCACGAGACGCAGTACCAGACACAGAGAAACTGACAAGAGATAGCATCTTGCCTTTCTGAGGTGCGCGGGCTTGCACAAGCATTGACTTCATACAAATTTCAGATGTTTTGCATAGCTACTTTAAGCTTGTCAGAAATCTCTTATGTAAGAACAGATTTACTTATATCAAGAGCCATGTGTTCTATGAATCAAGGATAAAGAAAGATGTATGAAGCAGTTTTATAAAAAGTAAGATAAGAAGAGAAAAGAGTGCAGTAAAATGCAACAATTATAACCAGTATTTCAGCAAAACACCTTATTCAGTGTAATAAAGGATAATACATATTCAAAGAAAAACAAAAGAAATTGAAAAAAAAAACAATTATCGATTAAAAGTTGTGTCATGGAGATGCTGAAATATTGTTTGTTTTTGTTGCATTTGACTTATTCTCCCCCCCCCCCCTTCTCATCGTATATCATTTTATTAGAAGGAGACAAACACAAAGGACATCTTCACTCAATTTAAGGAAAGAGTAAAAATGTTAATTTTTTTTTTCTTTTTTCTTTCAGATTTACTCTGTTGTTCCTGCTGCTGCTCCAGCATCTTAGAAATATAGCAATTTTCCACCATGTCAGGAATTCTGGACAACTGTCATTGGCCAAAATGTGAATGGCTTGAAGTGGGAGATAAACGTAATCTTATTGCATCTATAGCTTCAGGTGTTATGGTTAGTGTGGTTGTAGTGCAGAAGAGGTTGTTAATCATGCAATAGCAAATTTTTTTTAAGTGTTAGTATAATGCCCCAGTTGACAAAGCATTCCCATTGTTCTTGTATCATGGTATCTTTCAAAACGGTAACAAATTCTCTCGACCAGTCATGGTTTTCAGCCAACCAGCCTCTGAGTATGACTCAGCTGTGGTGTATTGTGTACAGTTTGGCTTCGGCAGTTGTTGATTGGTTTCTCTCCCATACATCTTAGTGCTGTAAGCTTTAAGGCTTTCATCACTGAGAGTTCTATCCAGTAATAATATATAAAAATATACTGTACTTATTAAAGACTTGATTGTCTGACTCCTCAGTACGGTATATTTTTATATGTAAGAGTTGTCAGATCTATTCATAACCTCCAGTATAGGGGGCCAGTGCATATCTGTTCCCTGTCCCATGATCTATCTGGTTTGGGAAACTTTTCAGCTAACTGTCCTTTTGACAACATAGCTTTCAGACTCCATGACCAATCTAGAGAGGGGATACTCTTGTGGGAAAGTGCTGGTATTTAAGATAAATTAAAAAAATTGCTGTATGTATCCCTTTGCAACTGCTAACTCAAGTTCTGTGTTGCCGATGCAGTGAAACATAGAAATCATATTGGACTGGGAGTTTTATATGATGGATCTGTGTCTTTTCCAGACACAATCAAGAAGCCAGACAACTTTATGAAGCACTTTAATGCTGTTTCTGCTGGCCAAACTGAAATAAAAGAACACCTTGTTTCTAGGAGCTCTGCTCAGAGCTAGGATAGGGTCTTGATCAGTCCAGGTTTGCTGGCTTTGATAAATCTAAGCTCTTCACCACCAGAGTCCATGCTTAACTTGTGTGATATATTTTAGTTTATATTCTGTTGTGAGTGATATTGGCATCAGATTCACCTGCTTAATTTATAGGAGGATGATTTTGTCTAGTTTTTGGCTTTGTAGTCTTATCACAAAGATGGCTTACACAGGGGTAATGAAGGGGGATAGACCAAGAGGTAGACCTAGACAATGATGGCGAGACAACCTAGAAGGTATATGCACTCTAGGAATCAACAGTTAGCAAGAGCAGAGAGGAATGGAGATGTGTCTTGTCTGGAGCAGTGAGTCTCATTCACTCAGGAAGGTGCTGAATTCAGTAGCTGCTTAAAGAAAAAAAAGTCATGTCACGTCACCTGTAAGATAGGTATGTGGCTTCTTCTTCTTGGAGCTAGGAGATAGAGGATAGCTTCTTGTTATACCCACTAGTATGCCAATCTCACATCCTTCCTGTACCATTAAACGTCACATAGGGCTCATATGATAGTTTGTCAAGTATGCCAGTGGGGAAAAAAATGTGGAAACTAACACATTTAACCTTGTATGCTCCAGTGGGATATAGCAAGGCTACTTTTAACAGAATTTTAGGTCCAATGTCGTTCTTTCTTGATTACGTACATCTTGTTTTCTGCAAGGACTTTATTAAGCTTCAGTACAAGTAACATTTAAGTTTTTGTTTTTTTGTTGGGTTTTTTTTGTCCAGTTTTTTACAGGGTGGTGGTGTGTGATAGATGCAGCAGCAGTATACCCAGACAACAGTCAATTCAACCATGCCTTCCACACACCTGGGGTCATACTAACGGTGGCTTTTTTCATGTACGTGTCTTATAAAGAATCTCTCAGACATATGTGTTTATAAAACAGATGGTTACCAGCATTTACTGCCATAGAGTATGCTTACAACACTTGTTACCATAGAGTATGCTTACAACACTTGTTGCCATAGAGTATGCTTACAACACTTGTTGCCATAGAGTATGCTTACAACACTTGTTACCATAGAGTATGCTTACAACACTTGTTACCATAGAGTATGCTTACCAACACTTGTTACCATAGAGTATGCTTACCAACACTTGTTACCATAGAGTATGCTTACCAACACTTGTTACCATAGAGTATGCTTACAACACTTGTTGTCATAGAGTATGTTTACAACACTTGTTACCATAGAGTATGCTTACAACACTTGTTACCATAGAGTATGCTTACCAACACTTGTTACCATAGAGTATGCTTACCAACACTTGTTACCATAGAGTATGCTTACAACACTTGTTACCATAGAGTATGTTTACCAACACTTGTTACCATAGAGTATGCTTACCAACACTTGTTACCATAGAGTATGCTTACCAACACTTGTTACCATAGAGTATGCTTACAACACTTGTTACCATAGAGTATGTTTACCAACACTTGTTACCATAGAGTATGCTTACCAACACTTGTTACCATAGAGTATGCTTACAACACTTGTTACCATAGAGTATGTTTACCAACACTTGTTACCATAGAGTATGCTTACCAACACTTGTTACCATAGAGTATGCTTACCAACACTTGTTACCATAGAGTATGCTTACCAACACTTGTTACCATAGAGTATGCTTACAACACTTGTTGTCATAGAGTATGTTTACAACACTTGTTACCATAGAGTATGCTTACAACACTTGTTACCATAGAGTATGCTTACAACACTTGTTGTCATAGAGTATGCTTACAACACTTGTTACCATAGAGTATGCTTACCAACACTTGTTACCATAGAGTATGCTTACAACACTTGTTGTCATAGAGTATGCTTACAACACTTGTTACCATAGAGTATGCTTACCAACACTTGTTACCATAGAGTATGCTTACAAACACTTGTTGCCATAGAGTATGCTTACAAACACTTGTTGCCATAGAGTATGCTTACAAACACTTGTTGCCATAGAGTATGCTTACCAACACTTGTTGCCATAGAGTATGCTTACCAACACTTGTTACCATAGAGTATGCTTACCAACACTTGTTGTCATAGAGTATGCTTACAACACTTGTTGTCATAGAGTATGCTTACCAACACTTGTTGCCATAGAGTATGCTTACCAACACTTGTTACCATAGAGTATGTTTACAACACTTGTTACCATAGAGTATGTTTACAACACTTGTTACCATAGAGTATGCTTACAACACTTGTTACCATAGAGTATGCTTACAACACTTGTTACCATAGAGTATGCTTACAACACTTGTTACCATAGAGTATGCTTACCAACACTTGTTACCATAGAGTATGCTTACAACACTTGTTACCATAGAGTATGCTTACAACACTTGTTGTCATAGAGTATGCTTACACTTGTTACCATAGAGTATGCTTACCAACTCTTGTTACCATAGAGTATGCTTACAAACACTTGTTGCCATAGAGTATGCTTACAAACACTTGTTGCCATAGAGTATGCTTACCAACACTTGTTACCATAGAGTATGCTTACCAACACTTGTTGCCATGGGGCAAAACTTACCAACACTTATTGCCATAGAGTATGGTTACCAACACTTATTGCCATAGAGCATGGTTACCAACACTTGTTGCCATAGAGTATGGTTACCAACACTTATTGCCATAGAGCATGGTTACCAACACTTATTGCCATAGAGCATGGTTACCAACACTTGTTGCCATAGAGCATGGTTACCAACACTTGTTGCCATAGAGCATGGTTGCCAACACTTATTGCCATAGAGCATGGTTACCAACACTTGTTACCATAGAGCATGGTTACCAACACTTGTTGCCATAGAGCATGGTTGCCAACACTTGTTGCCCTAGAGCATGGTTAGCAACACTTGTTGCCATAGAGCATGGTTACCAACATCTTAAAAAATTAAGCAGGTCCATTTGCTGCCTAGAAAGACATCTGAGGAAGTACTTTTCCTCAGAGAAATGTTTACACCCTTGTATACTCTTAAGTGGAGGGTAGATACTTGCCAGGTAATGACTCTCAAGACTTTGTGGGTTGTTGGATTTTTTTCTCTTCTTTTCTCCATTCCAGACTTGAACTGCCACCCCCTGAGTATGACATTGAATCTTGAAACATAGTAAGTGGAGTACAGGTTAAACAGACTCTAGTTGTGGAGAAGTCATTTCTCTCCTTTTTCACAGTATTTTCTGTGTGCCCTCTCAAGTGGTACAGCAGGTCTGTCCCATGAAATAGTACAGCCAAGTCTGTCCACTCAGGTGGTACAATAGATCTCCTCCCCTCCCCCCCAAAGTAGTACAGCCAAGTTTGTCCACTCAACTGGTACATTAGAGCATGCTTACAACACTTGTTGTCATAGAGTATGCTTACCAACACTTGTTACCATAGAGTATGCTTACAACACTTGTTGCCATAGAGTATGCTTACAACACTTGTTGCCATAGAGTAAGCTTACAACACTTGTTGCCATAGAGTAAGCTTATGACACTTGTTGCCATAGAGTAAGCTTATGACACTTGTTGCCATAGAGTATGCTTATGACACTTGTTGTCATAGAGTATGCTTACAACACTTGTTGTCATAGAGTATGCTTACAACACTTGTTACCATAGAGTATGCTTACCAACACTTGTTACCATAGAGTATGCTTACAACACTTGTACCCCAGAGTAGTACAGCCAAGTCTGTCCAATCAAGTGGTACAACAGATCTGCTCCCTCCCGAAGCGGTACAGTCAAGTCTGTCTACTCAAGTAGTAGAGCAGGTCTGAACCCCTGAAGTGGTAGAGCAGGTCTGACCCCCTGAAGTGGTAGAGCAGGTCTAACCCCTTGAAGTGGTAGAGCAGGTCTGACCCCCTGAAGTGATAGAGCAGGTCTGACCCCCTGAAGTGTTAGAGCAGGTCTGACCCCTGAAATGATAGAGCAGGTCTGACCCCCTGAAGTGATAGAGCTGGTCTGACCCCCTGAAGTGATAGAGCAGGTCTGACCCCCTGAAGTGATAGAGCAGGTCTAACCCCCTGAAGTGATAGAGCAGGTCTGACCCCCTGAAGTGATAGAGCAGGTCTAACCCCCTGAAGTGATAGAGCAGGTCTGACCCCCTGAAGTGATAGAGCAGGTCTAACCCCCTGAAGTGATAGAGCAGGTCTGACCCCCTGAAGTGATAGAGCAGGTCTGACCCCCTGAAGTGGTAGAGCAGGTCTGACCCCCCAAAGTGACAGAGCAGGTCTGACCCCCTGAAGTGATAGAGCAGGTCTAACCCCCTGAAGTGGTAGAGCAGGTCTGACCCCCTGAAGTGGTAGAGCAGGTCTGACCCCCTGAAGTGATAGAGCAGGTCTGACCCCCTGAAGTGGTAGAGCTGGTCTGACCCCCTGAAGTGGTAGAGCAGGTCTGACCCCATGAAGTGATAGAGCAGGTCTGTCCCCCTGAAGTGGTATAGCAGGTCCAGTCCCTGAAGTAATAGAGCAGGTCTGACCCCTGAAGTGATAGAACAGGCCAGACCCCTGAAGTGATAGAACAGGCCTGACCCCTGAAGTGATAGAACAGGCCTGATCCCTGAAGTGATAGAGCAGGCCTGATCCCTGAAGTGATAGAACAGGCCTGATCCCTGAAGTGATAGAACAGGCCTGATCCCTGAAGTGATAGAGCAGGCCTCATCCCTGAAGTTATAGAGCAGGCCTGACCTGAAGTGGTAGAGCAGATCTGCCTGTTGTCTTCTCCCCCTGAAGTGGTTCAGCAGGTCTGCCTTTGCCTTCTCCCCCCAAAGTGGTTCAGCAGGTCTGCTCCCTCCTCTCCCTAAAGTGGTTCAGCAGGTCTGCCCCTCCTCTCACTGAAGTGGTTCAGCAGGTCTGCCCCTCCTCTCCCTGAAGTGGTTCAGCAGGTCTGCCCCCCCCTCCCTGAAGTGGTTCAGCAGATCTGCCCCTCCTCTCCCTGAAGTGGTTCAGCAGATCTGCCCCTCCTCTCCCTAAAGTGGTTCAGCAGGTCTGCCCCCCCTCCCTGAAGTGGTACAGCAGGTCTGCCTGTTGTTTCTTCTCCCCCCCCCCCCCCCCAAAGTGGTACATGTCTGCCCCCCCCCCTCCGAAGTGGTACAGCAGGTACTTGACTTGACCAGCTCTGAAGCATCAGTCCTGATATGTAAGATTGTGTTAAGCAAAAGCCTAGGGTAAAAAACATGTATATATGTATCTCTAGGAAATGTAAAATCTATTCACTGGGAATGTTTACATAATGCAAATCAAACTATTCTTGTTGCAGGATCAATGCAGTATCTAATGGACAGGTAAGGGGTGATACATACAATACAGGGTGCATTGGCCAGACAGGTGAGTTTCATAGATGAAAAAATACAATGGTTCGTACCAAGTATGTTTTATTTTTCAGTAGACTACATCATTTGGGACTTTTCAGAACTCTGCAGTGTATCATATGTGTAGTGAAACAAGAAGACATTGACAAGATGTAGTCAAGTGACAGTCTAGACTAGACTAGAACACAATATTTCTTTATAACTAGTAATATCATTTAATATAGAACATTGTAAGCATATACTTCACAAGACAGCAAGTGAAAATAACTAATGAGATATTATAAAGGTTAAATTTTGTTTCAACTTTTGATAGATTGTTAATAGTTAAATTTTAGACAGTAAAATTTGTAACATAAATAATACTACATGCAGTATACAGTTAGAACTATGTGTCTACTTATATCTTACATCCATCCTGTGCCATTAAACGTCACATAGGGCTCGCCAAGTTTTCCTGTGAGTGTTTCAACCTCATCAAGGGATTCTATGCCTACTAATTTGGCCTCTCTTAACAATGTCCTCTTTAGAGTTTCATGTAATCGACCTTTTTCTTCAGCCCATATATATGAAGTGTTATATTTCATATTTTTCATTTTCTTTCTTGCTAGTTGTTTATTTGTTTTGCCTGAAGAAGATGTGAGCAAAACATTACATTTTTATTTCTTTTGCAAATTACAGTGTTACCTTGGGTCATGAACTTAATTCGTTCTTTGACTCTGTTTGCGAACATTCGCGAACCGAAAGAGTTTTTCCCATTGAAATTAATGCAAATCCAATTAATCGTTCGCCCGCCTCAGAAACATTGTTTTTTTTTACTTTTTTAAAAATTAATTTATGTGTAGCAAAAAATATAAAATATACAGTATAACTTTAACTTTGTGGTTGATAGTTGCTGGCACAGGTATAAAGAAGGAGGAGGAGGAGGAAGACTACTCCGTCGAAGGAGAGTCCCATTCCATAATAACGTCGGGCAACTGTGTAGGTATTTCTGGTGTTTTTTCTCTTGCTTGTATCCTGGGAAGTGGTTCGATGGCTGGCTCGGTGGCTTAGGCTTCTTTACACCACTGTCACTAACAATTTTCACTTTCTTGGAAGCCATAATGAGGGTTAATTTATTGCAAAAAGGAAAAAAAATTGTATCAGGAACAACGCAGTGACAAACAACGTTCACAGCATGCAAACCTGAGTACAACTGATGCTGTTCGCGAGCCGAAAACGTGGTGCCAAAGGGTTTGTGCATTTGTGTGCTGAGGCATTGTTTGTGGGTCAAGTCAAAATTTGTTCAAAAATTGTGTTCGTGGGCCGATTTGTTCGTGACTAGAGATGTTCATGACCTGAGGTACCACTGTACGTTTTAATAAGATAACAAGCGTTACTAAAGATTGAGAAATTTTAAACTAATGAAAATTGTAATGCTCTTATTGTTTTCTTCTTAGGAGCACGTGTCTGGCTGTTTATTGGGTTTTTATTTGCTTTTGGAGGGTTGATTGCTGCCTGCTGGATTTTGTTTGGCTTCTATGTTGTTGCCAGTGAGTATATACCTGCTGTCCTGTAGCTTTCTTGAGCTAACACTGCAGCAGTTTAAACCAAGAGTTGTCACATTGGTGCATACAGAGGCTTGTTCTAAGACACTTGAGGTGTATTAGGTTTATGGTAGTAATGTCCATATTTTCCTCAGTCTGTCACTAGAGGGTGATATGGTTGATCTCAGGTCTGGCCATTTTACCCTTCCTTGACTTCCCATTTTTATAGTTGGATTCATGTCAGAATCAGACCACTGATCACATGAGAGTCTAATGCACAAACCACTGTGCTACTCATGCACTCTGTTCAGAAACATGGACAGTAAATAAGACAATAAAATTAGGCTTTTCAAATGTGGACATTCATAAATATATCAAAGAGAAAAGGGTAAACAGAAGTGTAAGGCATGTGTCATAGACAGTTGAGGATAAACAGAAGTATACAGCATATATCAAAGAGAAGAGGTTAAACAGAAATATAGAACATAAATCATAGAAGAGGTTAAACAGAAATATAGAGCATAAATCATAAAAGAGGTTAAACAGAAATATAGAGCATAAATCATAAAAGAGGTTAAACAGAAATATAGAGCATAAATCATAGATAGAGAAGAGGTTAAACAGAAATATAGAGCATAAATCATAGAAGAGGTTAAACAGAAATATAGAGCATAAACCATAGAAGAGGTTAAACAGAAATATAGAGCATAAATCATAGAAGAGGTTAAACAGAAATATAGAGCATAAACCATAGAAGAGGTTAAACAGAAATATAGAGCATAAATCATAGAAGAGGATAAACAGAAATACTGTCATTTGAAATTAAAAATAGAAATAATGAAAAACATATGAACCATCAGTTAAATATTCCAGTCCTATCAAGACTTATAAAGCTATAATTAAAACCATATTTGAGGAGAAGTTGGAGGGAAAGAAGCAGGAGGACATCTGTGATACACAAAGGTGAATTTGTATGAAGAGTGGGTATACTGTGAGAACATGAGTCAGGACAAAACTCAGCACAAGGTCATGAAGCATCTCCAGTATGTAATACTGACATCTTATATAAGAATTGCTTCCTTGAAACATTCAATTAGTTTATTTTTTGTGTGACTGAGGAAGTTTTTTTTAATACATAAAGTATAGAATGAAGTGAGAGTTATGGTGCATACTTTACTGCATATATGTAATAAAATCATACATAACACTGAGCTATAGATAAGTGGCACAGCTGCTTTCAGTTCACCACCAAGGCTTTGGATGATAATGCTGTTGTATATATCTGGAAAGGTCAGCATGTTGCTCTTTACAGTTGGCAAGAGCAGAAATAACTTCTGGGAAAAAATGATGTAACGCAAGTACAGGGTACGGGTACAGTTGGCTGTGACCTGCCATCTCTTATGTAGGTTGTGGGCTGAAGACCTGCTACTGGATCTCCTCAGCTGAGCTGGCTACCCTGCCATGCTTGTGTTATGAAAGATTGTTGTAAAACCTGAGAACATCTGCCTGTGAACTGGAGCACTACACGCATGTTTTAATCAGCTTTCCCTGTCTGGACATTCTAGGACACAGTAGTTTATTACCAGCTAGACTTCAGTTGCATCTTGATACGGGGAACAGATACAGAATTTATTGACTGAGCAAAGGTTTCCTGTTGAATCACTGCTAACAAAATACAGGAGTTTGTATTTAGCTTGTTTTCTTTTCAGACAGATATCCAGATTGGCCTGGTATTGCAGTTTTCTTACAGAATGCTCTTATTTTCTTTAGGTAAGTTTGTTGCTGTGTTGAGTTCTTGTTTGTAGTTGTTTATTGTGCAGAACTTCCTGCTTGGCAGTTGTTTTATCATATTGAACTTCCTGCAGGCAGCTGTCTCTGTTCAGGTCTCAAATCTGTGAGTCAGAATGTTAAAAAGTGACTCACACAACAAATCAGAAGCAACAAAACTAATTATTAGACATGGACAAGTGCTTGCAAGTTGTGAAAGTGGAAACATTAAATGTAACACAATATATACTTGAGATTATCCTCCACTTAATAAAGTAGCAGTGATTTACTCACTTTGATTTGTACACAGCATGAAGGCTTTATAGAAACAGTATTAATTGCCAGTATACAATTGATGTCATGTCAGCTCAAGTGTACAGCTCTACTTCTTGTTACAGTTGTGTAACAAGTTGTTCTAGTTTTTTTTTTTTTTTTGTACTCTGAGAATCATATCATTGATTCATCCACTTCCATGTTTGGTTATTATCTAATTTAAAACATCTTTCATGTGGCCATTATTAATTTCAGTGCATTCTTATTCAAGTTTGGTCGGACTGAGGATTTGTGGGGATGAAGAGGCTAAGGATCATGCACGGTGGATAAAGGTTTATTAAAAAGTGCACATGAAAATTCTTGCTGTGATTCTACATTTGGCAGCTGTAAACTATTGGTGATATTCTAGAATGTGGTAATTTTGTACATACTTGGTTTTTTTCATTTTCTTGTCGTTGCATTTTTCTCATTCACAGAACATAAACGTAACTAAATAGCAATCAGACAATTGCATTAAGGTCATTAATAATTCTTTAAGAGTGGCAGCTGAGATAAAAGTCACATTGGGTTGTTTTTTTTTTTTACACATTTTATTCAGAGGTGTTAAAAAATGGACTTGCACTTTTTAGATATTTGTCGTCGTCATCATCATCATCATCCACTGGCATGTCCCCAGGAGAGTTGCCCGTAGTTTTATCATTATTTGGCTTCCATGTTTCACCAGACCCAGATGTTTCCTGTCAGTTTCTTGTCATCTGAGGTACAGTTTGCAGCATGTTAACATGTCACTGAATATGGTCGATATATTTACATTGCCCGCATCTTTTGATATTTCACTTTCGTTTGTTCATTTTTTTGTTGTTGTTCTGAGGCAGGTGAATGCTGAGGCTTTAGTTTCTTTGTGAATTATTACTAAATAAAGCTGCTCCTTCATTTTTCTTTATTGGTGCCTTGGTTTACTTGTACCCAGATATGTACACCCTCAGTTCTGCAAAGTATTCTTTGAGAACGGAGTAGATCCTTCGCTATTTGAATAACATGAACTGTTTTGAACATTTAACTCTTATAAACGCACCCACGGCACATAAACATGTTTTTGTTGTCAGTCACCATAGCCACCTAGTTTCACTGGGACATCACTGCCATTGAAGAGGTTCATGGGAGTCTAAGCAGTTAAAATGATGTTTTGATTTACACATTTTCCCAGTTATGATTATTAAAATTGTATTTCATGCAGTTTTCTTCGGTACACACCACTTTCAGTTTGTCCCTACTTTCATCATTACTTTCCCCAAATTTATCGATGTTATTGTTCTTATAGACAAGCATTTATAAATGTATACTTTGTGTTTATTCAAGAAACTTGTTTCCTACCTGTGATTTTGTGTAATTCTGTGCAGAATGTCAGATAACAAAATTTCTATATTGGCATCCTTCATTCATGTAATACTGTTCTGCTGCTTCTCGTCTCCCTGGTACTGCGAGTTGGTGTTATTTGCAGCCAGTGCAGTAAAGACGAGGCACGGCCTGGGAACGGGTTATGGCGGCTATTTTTCCAGTCCCCGAGTGAAGCTAACGAGCTTGGAGTTAGCGGACCCCGCTGCCAGGCAGACTACAACGATCCCTTCCCTGTTAGCCAGGCTAGGTCTGTTACTGGAGATACCGGCAGAGAAGTGAGAGGTGTCTTGGTCAGCTAACCCCGACAGTAGTGTGTCAGCTGTGGCTTGCTGATTGCCAAATCAGACAGGGTCTTGACCCCCTACAATGATTCCCCATTCTGCACGGTCCTTGATTTTTCTGTGCCAGTGCCACTTGGTAAGGCCGTTGTCAGATTTTTCTGTCTCCTTCATCTTCTTTTTCCCCTAAAGTTTTCAGTGATTATCAAGCTCAGATGACATACCCAGATAAAATCAACTGAGACGGATGGCATATTCTAAAAATGCTGTTTTCACAGTTTGTGTTTCAGTTGGTTTAAAAGCTCCCTCTTAACTGCAGATGTGATCAGTGTCTGCATGTAAGACCACCAGCATGGACATCAGGTCAGATACGGAACAACCTAAGGTTGCTTTTTAATTCTGAGAGTACACTCTGCCAGATTGTGGAACACGTCAGTCCATGCCTCCATGGTTGAGATGAACTAATAAGAAGACATCGCCTTTGAGAGGGTGTTGCCAGGAGATCTAGTTATGGTTCGCCTGCGGACAAATAACTGTGTCACCTGACTATACTGATCTTCTAGTCTCTCATGGTTTGATAAGATCTGGTTTTTTTTTTTTTTCCCCCTGTCCGAGAGAGGACAAAATGTTTGGTTTACGAGTGCCAGTTTTTCTGTTTCACAAATTTGTAATGTTTTTCTTTTAAGATATAATTTTCTTTGCATAATTATTCCAGATATCTGATTCCATACACTGGGCTCATTGAAAAAAAAAAAAAAACTTGGTTTTGAAATAAACAATCTCTAGTGTTTGTTGTGTAGTACTTTCATTTGAAAATAATCTCTAGTGTTTGTTGTGTAGTACTTTCATTTGAAAATAATCTCTAGTGTTTGTTGTGTAGTACTTTCATTTGAAAATAATCTCTAGTGTTTGTTGTGTAGTACTTTCATTCATTTGAAATGATAAAATTACATGTAATTAAGATTTTATGAATTATTTATATGTGTGTGCCATTTCTTGATAACGAATGTTCCTCAACATATAAAACTTAAAGAATGGAATGGGGATAGTAATCCATGGAGACCTGTCTTCTCATGAAAACGTTGTGGCTGGAGATTTAAAACTGGTGTAGCTCTCTTTAGCTGAAAAAAAAAAAAAAACAGGAATCTAGCACACTAGCGTTAGGGGAAAAACTGCCTGTAGGGCAAGGCATCCTAATGTACACTTCTGTTTGTGTGTGAAGAGAAAGTAGGAGATCAAGTTTAAAAAAAAAAATCCAGTCAACAAATATAGGATTACACCAAGGTCCAACACAGATTAAGGGGGGGTGTGTGTGTGTGAGATTCTTGGCTCTTCTCTGTCAAAATTAACTATTAGAAAACCATTTACAACAATTAACAGACAAATAACAACTACTGTTACAATTAGATAATGGACAGAATAACTACAGCTACAATTATGTAACAGGTGTACAACTATTGCTACAATTATAATGGACACACATGGTGAATGATTACATGAATAAATTATTTCAAACACAAATAATCAGTTTTATTTTCATTTCACTCATACAGCATCCAAGCAGACCGAAGCACAGTCTCCACACCAAAGCTCCCAGAGTTGGTTTATCGTCTTTTCCTGGAGAGAAAAAAAAAAAACACAAAACTTCATAGAAATTATCTCTGACATTAGATAGGAACGCAAAACAATTTACAGTCTCTTATTTTCTCCATTCTTTTAACAGCAAATCAAAATAGAACAGATTTATTTCCACTCTTTGACACATTGTGTGCAGATCTCTCTCTCTCTCTCTGGACCTTAAGTGCCCAGGGCACATGGGGCTTCCGCAAGGGTTTTCCACAAATGCCTGTCTTTCGCCTTTTTTTCTGCTCTTGCCCAGGTGAGCCCTCTATTGCTCAACATCCTTTCTGTTGTTCTTCTCCATGTCTCTTTTGGTCTACCCTTACTTCTGCTCCCCTGTGGTGTCCATCTTAGTGCTATTTTTGGTAGCCCTTGCTTCTGTTTCTGTAGCAGTCTGATTGTTTTTTACCAGATAGGGTTGCTGGCCCTATGCTGAACCCTCCTTAGTCGCCTTTTACGATCATGCATGGTAGGGTACAGTGGTCCTATTCTTTGCAGATCCCGGGTACCACACGGGGGATTGTGTGCAGATGCCATTTTGAAAATAGATTGTGGTTTCTCTTTGCCATCTGCCACGTATAGGCTTGTATTACATATGCATTCAGATCACAAGGCCAAGTAGCAGATAAGTAGCATAAACCCACAATAATCATCCTGAGCATGTATGGAGGTCTGGTTTTGTATTCTTCTGCAGATTACATTCTCAGAGAATATCTGGTCTTTTATTTCACATCCTGCCCCTAGGAGCTGTTGCCAAGAATGTAATTTTTCAACATCCAGCAGTTAAGATCCCATGCAGCTGTGCACTAGAAGCTAGTGTTATCCAGGCTGTGATAAAGGCAACATGATTAAGTTTCCGAGAATGTATAAACTAGGAAAAAAAAGTAGGACCAGCTTTGTTACTTAACGACTACAAAGTTATGACGTTTCGGCGTGAGCCTTAATCATACAAACACACGCAGGACGAAGAATGAGAGAGAGGAGATAAAGTATAGATTCACATGAATCCTATGTTAAAAAAATAAATAAATAAAATGAACAGAGCACTTAGAGCTTGAAATAATATGTAGCTTTTGCGACATTTCTGAACATTTCTTTTAAGTTATAGCTAAGTGTGACACACAGATACGAAGCATCCATATATATGGCAAGCAAGATGGTGCCAGCTGACTTGCTCAATACAGTTTGCTGCCAAAAACAAGTAGAAGAAGAGGGCATATTCTGAAAATTATAACCACGAATAATTTGAAAAAAACGCCAAAAAAACTCTGAAATGCAAAAAAAAAAAAAAAAAGTGCCATGCAATAATGTGTGGTATGGCTATTTCTGATAGTATTGCAACTGATATGAGCAGGATATAAATACATCAAACACTCTGATGGGCCTACCATGTAAACTTCTTTCTTGCTTTTGGTTGGCCAGGTTTCTTTCTCTCCTTTATCCTTGGATCTCTAGTCAGCAAGCCAGCTGTTCCGATAAGACACAAGAGATGAATACTTCATGAAAATACACACAGAGCTCATCACAGATTAGAAATATCTGTTACAAATCAAACAAAAGGTTAAATGTAAAAAAAAAACCCCAAAACTTAACCCACATCAGTCTGTATAACATGACTGTTTTTTCCTTGTACAACTACGTTTTTAAACAAAAAATTGTCTGTGGAGGGCATGGATAATACAGTCAAAAGTGAACAGTTCCATCATGCACGGGTTGTGACTTGCAGGCCTGTAACCATAAGCCAGTTTGTTCAAATGAGTTCCCAACATAGTTCTTTGGAGAAACTGAAAGTCTGCCTGAATGGCAGAGCACATCTTACAAAACTGTCTTAACATTCATTCATTCATTTGCATGTTCCTTGTGGAACTTTGCCTCCCTAACAGCTCTCTTGAAGGCCTCTCAGTTGTGAGCAAGATGGCAGTCTACTGCTGATGTATCCATTTGCAGATCATCAACGATGCCTTTGTCTTCCTCTCTTTCTTTTTCCCATTATGTACCCTTCCAAGACTGTCTTCTCTAGATTATCATGATGTTTAATGTGTCTAAAATATTTAATCTTCCTCTCTTTAATCCTCTTTACTAGCCAGCCTTCTTCAATATTAAGTTCTTGTAGTATGGATATATTCGTCCTTTTTTGTGTCTATGATATTCGAAGAACTCTTCTGTACCATTTACATTCAAAGGCATTTATGTGTTTCTCAGCTGTTAAGTGTCCAGGTCTCATAGGCATATGTTGCGATGGGAAAGATGCATGTCCTTAAAAATCTGATTTTTGTAGTTCTGTCTGTTCCTCTCCAGATTCTTTGGTTGTTTTACTTTCTGAAGAGCAATAGATGTCCTCCTTTAATTTCCCTTGTATCTCTATTATTAGTTAGTAGTGATCCAAGATATTCAAAACTCTCCACTTCCTCCAGTTTTTCCTTACTGATACATATTTCAGCTGCCTTGTCTGTTTTGTCAGTTGTCATCAATTTAGTTTTCTTTGCATGAAGGTTTTGATCTATGCTGTTCTTACAGACTGACATAATTAGTTTTCCATTCCTTTTTGTGTTGTGGACAGCAATACTGTGTCATCAGCATATCTCTGGTAATTCATAACCTCCAATTGTTATGGCATCGTAATATTCTTTGTCTACATCTTCTCTAATATTCCTCATTATATTTTCACTATCATCATCATGTGCCGTGCCGACTGGCGTTGGCTATTATGCTTCTCCAGAGTACGCGATCCTTCATGCAGGCCATCAGCTCAGTTGGTGATCTCCTCTCACACCATCCTGTCAGACTGTCCAGTATCATTTCTCTTGGTCTTCCTCTTGATCTTCTTCCTTCTATTTTTCCTGTTGTTATAATATTTTCTATGCCCCCTCTTCTCATTGCATGTCCTATGAAAGTACATTGTCTCTCTCTTATCTTTTTGACAAGGTTTTTTGTCTCTCCAGCTCTTCTCCTACATTCTTCATTAGTTATTTTTGCTGTCCAGGGGATTCGCAACATTTCACTATACAGGTTAAATAAGTAAGGCAACAACATGCACTCTTTTTATATCAAACCAAGTTGGTGTTTCATCATTTATTCTTACTGCTGCTTGTTGGTCTAGATACAGCAGTGATGTTAACTGTATCAAACGTGTTGAAAATCTCATTTTTTCCATTATTTCCCACAGTTTCTGGTGTTGTACACAATCAAATGCCTTTGAGTAGTCTATAAAGGCTAAATATAGATTCACATTAAATTCTCTGCATTTCTCTATTATTAATCTTATACTGAATATATGATCTCTTGATCCTCTTCCTTGCCTGAAACCAGCTTGGACCATATTGACTTCTTCTATTTTCTTATGAGATCTACCCATTATAATTTTTAACAGAATTTTACTGGCATGACTAATTGGGGCAACAGTTCTGTAGTTTGTGCATGAAGGGAAAATAGGACATAATGTGTAACAAAAAGTCTGTCAAGTTAAAAAAATATCAAGTCTCATGTTTTCTGAGATTTTAGAAATCCTGATAGATGAATAATAATGTCAGTGATATAAATTGAGGTACTCGTGAATAACAGCTCATAGGTCTACATTTAAGGAAAGAAGTGTCATGATTTTTGGGGAAAAAAAATGGTTCATTTCTTGAACTTTTACTGCCAAATCTACTACATCTGTTTGATGTAACATAAGAAAAGTGATGCTGAGGTTTCCAAATATTTCAAGACTGGCTGTGAAATTTAAATATCAAATATTTTTGGGCCTCAGACTTCAACAGCACCAAAACCTACACCCAGGATGTCGAGTGATTCCTCCCACCAAACATAGCCCAAATTCTCACTTACACAGTCGCAGTTTTTCCCTGACATTTTCATCAACAAAAGCACAAAGAGCCTTTGATACAGCCAGCCTAACTGCACCCGACTGGCCTGTAGGTCCGCCATACTCAACTGTAGCCTCTACGTCAACTTTTCCAAGAAGGTTGCTCACAGTCAATGGAAGCATCAACGTTTCTCTGTTGAAAAAAATAATGCAGATGTTCTAGCACATCTTAGGTTAACCATGTGAAACTTTAAAAAGAACATTGTTAAGAGAGGCCAGTTTAGTGGGCATAACATCCCTTGATGAGGCTGAAAAGCTCGCTGAAAACGAGAAAACTTGAGAAATTTAATGGCACGGGAAGGAACTACATTCTATAACATCACCTGTACTGGCAACATGACACCCAGGGAACCTATCACCAACTGTTTTTCATAAGAGTAAGCAATAATGCAAACTGTGACACTGCATGTAAGCTGAGAGAGGTCGTGTCTATAATTATAAACTCCCCACTATTCCACGGTGCAGAAACATGGATGCAAAACATAAAAATGGATGAGAAAGTTGAGTTCCTTGAATCATGTTTTCTTTACACAAGACAGTGCATCTCATGGCAGAAACAGAAACAAATAAGACACTGGAACACTGAAAACATAATGAACATCACAAAAACCAGATAATTAACACATGGCATTATCAAGAAAAAAAACATCAGACTGCTACAGAAACGGAAGCAAGGGAAAAAACAAATGCAGGTGGAAGGAGACGCTGGCAATGGTTGGGACATGTGCTCCGAATGACTGACAACTCATTACCAAAAATAGCATTAAGATGGACACCACAGGGGAACAGAAGTAAGGGTAGACCAAAAGAGACATGGAGAAGAAAAACAGAAAGGACGTTGAGCAATAGAGGGCTCACCTGGGCAAGAGCAGAAAAAAAGGCGAAGGACAGGCATTTGTGGAAAACCCTTGCGGAAGCCCCATGTGCCCTGGGCACTTAAGGTTCAGAGAGAGAGAGAGAGAGATTATCAAGAAACAAAAGCTATACTTGAAGGTAAACAATAAACAGGCTGATATGAGTAAAGGATGGACCTGAATAAAGTTTGCTGATCAGACCAGGAAAGTAAGAGACACAATAAGGTAAAGAGCAGCTACAGCCAGTGCTCACAGAAGACGTTATATTTGATATTAACGTCATTTTTGTCTTGGCAGCTGCTTGAGAGAGACAAAATAAATTACTGGAACAAAAGAAAAAAAAACAGAAGAAAGGCATCGAAGTTTAAACAGCATAACCGGTGGTAATATTCAGCTCTCTACCTGCATAAATCAGTTTTGAAGTAGCTGAGATCTGTGCCGTTGACACTGAATTTACCAGTTCCGGGCTTGTACACACGTGCCTTTGCTTCTGCTTGTTTTCTAGAACCTGGAAAATGTGAAATGTTTTCTAACTACAAATGTTCCAAAAATAGCGAGTCTTAAATAGGTAAAGGTAAAATTACCCGTTCCCGTGCCGATACAGTGTTTCAGGCCCGTATTTCCAAGACTTTCAGCACACGAAAGTGTGAAGGGGTCTGTATCACGCCTAGCTGCACTGACCTTCCCAGGTTTCTCTGTCACCCATTTTTAGAGGATGGGAGTTTTAAGTATTCAGTCAAATTCTAACCAATGGCTGATTTTCTGCGCGCACAATTATGAATAACAGATTTTTTTCTTTTTCAGTTTGCTAACTATGAAAAATTTTCAAGGTGGTCAACTATGAATTTATAATAACAAATCTATCGCTGGAAGTACTGCGTGTGAACACAGTTTTATAATTATTAATAGAAACAGAATTAATTATTAAAGAATACTAAATTTAAAATGTATTTCTTTCATATACTCTTACGCTGTTGTAAAAGCCTGCTGGGACAGCAGATAGAAATTACTTGGTGAACATTTCAATTTCCACGGGGCAGAAACATTATTTTGTGCTTGTGCTGGCCAGTCTAAGTTTCAAGTCTTCAAAATGTTACCATCATTATCATTCTATTCCATATCAAGACTCTTTTCTATGTCCATATAAAGACTCTTTTCTATGTCCATATCAAGACTTTTTTCTATGTCCATATCAAGACTTTCTTCTATGTCCATATGGTAAAAGACCAAGTTAACAGAAGTCAAAATGAGAAGGCTGTGTTACTTGGTGGTAATTACAGGGATCAAAACAGACAGGCAAACTCAGTCCTAAAAATAAGCCTGTACTAAGTCACCAGTGTCTGGGGTCTGGGCAAAGGATGCAGATATCACAGTCCAGCTGGTAACCATGACACAACATGACGAAAGCCCCTTCAAGGGTGAATGCAAAAAGAAGATTTTTAAAAACCTTACAATGTTATACACAACTTATAACTTACCTACTCCTTCTGCATAACTCCGCCCATCCTTGTCAGTTTCAATCTAGGAGGAGTCAAAACTGATACAATTTAACATATTTGCTTAACACAAATGTTAAGTTCTAGAATGATATTTTAAAACTCAAACAGATGGGAGACATCTTCGGCTATTTTTTCTTTGTAAGCTAGGAAAGAAGCAGGAAGATGTCAAATGTTGGGTTACGTTAAAGGTAAAAATCTTACCAATCTAGGCAATCGAAAAGTACTCCATCCTGCTCCTTAACATATCCTTATTGCACACCAAATAAGGGCACAAATTATCTGCTGATTTATAGTCATTTTTATGCCTTTTACATAAAAAAAATGGTAATGTTTTCTGGACTTACAGGGTATCAATACTTTCCCCTTCTCATGGTCTACAGTTCTGTACGGCCAGCATCTTAGTTGTTTCACATACTATCAACTATTCTGTGCCAGGCTGGCCTCTCCTCCTCCTTCCTTTAGGTGTTGTTAAATGACTGCTCCTGCAAGTGTGTACAGGTCTTTTCGAAGTACAGGACTAGACCCTTTTAGGTGTCCATTTTTTTTGTGTGCTTAATTCTACTTGTATTTTCTCGCTACATTCAATCAGTCATTCATTTGCATGTCCATTGCGGAACTTCGAACAGCTCTCCTGTAGGACTCTCGGTTGTAAGCAAGATGCCCTGCTGCTGATGCACCCATTTCCAGATTATCAAAGATGTCTTGCAGCCATCTTTGCCTTGGTCTTCCTCTCTTTCTTTTTTCCCATTATGTACCCTTCCAAGACTGTTTTGCTCTTCGCTGTTCTTACGGACTGACATAATTAGTTTTTCTATGCTGTGTCATCAGCATATCTAATCTCTGGTATTTCATAACCTCCAACTGTTATGGCATCGTAATATTCTCTGTCTACATCTTCTCTAACATTATATTTTCTCACTACAGTTAACCTAATTAGGTATGGATATCACAGAAATATAAATAAATCAGTCAGATGAAAACTATATGGAAAATGAATGACATTTTATGTATAGAAATTTACAAAATAATAAAAACAATAAAACTGGTGACATACTTTCACAAACACACTAAAGTAAAAAGAACTATCAAGAGAGACAGGATGGTTGCACTACAGAATATTCTGATATGTGGCTAGACCACATTGCTGATAAACGTAAGTAAAACTTGTAAATAAAACTGAAAGACTGCAAACAACAGTATAGTACAGGAAATTAGTTGACAGATGATAAGAAAAGAGAAAAATTGTTGCATGCCTACATCACTTATGGGAGGTCTGATCAGCTGAGTGGTTAGGCGCTTGGTTCACTAATCCGGTGGTACTGGGTTCAATCCCAGCGGTGGGATTTTTTTCTGGTACACACCAAAAAGCCCCCCGGGGTTGACCTAGCCTCTAAAAATAGGTACCAGAGAAATCTGGGAAGATAAAGCGGCCAGGTGTGATACTGACCACATCACACTTTCATGTGCCGAAGGTCGTGCAAAATGTGCCTAGCACCGTATTCCCCAATATGCCTTAATGGCATGGAAATGGGAATTTTACCTTTAACCTTTACCTTTTTTTTTTTTTAACCTGTATCAATTACAGACTGAATAGAAACAAGAAAGAAATAATAAACAGAGTTAACATACTGCTGTGATTGTAGAATGCTTCCAGTCTTTGATTACCTGAGACTGCAGACCAAAGACATGCCTCTACCCCTCAAAGCCCCACCACCAACACTGAATGCACTAGGAGACAGATTCCTTGCCATCAAAGGACTGATTTGAAAACTTACCTGAGGGCACTCCAATGCCTGCATCTGAATCAAATGCACATCTCTGAACTTCATGATGAATTCCTCCTCTAAATAAGACAATGGGTGAGTTGCAAGTCTCTCCATCAAGACAATAAAATGCTTGTACTGAGGACAGAGAAATGCTTCTAGTACTCAGGATAGGGAAATGCTTGTACTGAGAATAGGGAAATGCTCATCATGTACTAAGGATAGGGAAATTTTATAATGAGGACAGAGAAATGCTTGTACTGAGGATAAGGAAATGCATGTAATGAGGACAGAAATGCTTGTACTCAGGACAGAGGAAACCTTGTACTGAGGACAGGGAAAAGATTGTATAGAGGACAGAGACATGCTTGTACTGAGGACAGAGGAATGCTTGTACTGTGGACAGAGAAATACTTGCACTGATGATATGGAAATTACTGTAATGAGGACAGAGAAATGTTTGTACTGATGACAGAGAAATGCTTGTACTGAGGGCAGGGAACTGCTTGAACTGAGGGCAGAGAAATGCTTGTACTGAGGATAGGAAAATGCTTGCAGCCCTATGGATAGAAAAATGCTTGTAGTACTGTGGATAGGGAAATGTTTGTAGTACTGAGGATAGGGAAATGCTTGTAGTACTGTGGATAGGGAAATGCTTGTAGTACTGAGGATAGGGAAATGCTTGTAGTACTGAGGATAGGGAAATGCTTGTAATGAAGACAGAGAAATGATTGTTCTGCGGATAGGGAAATGCTCGTAGTACTGAGTACAGAGAAATGGTTGTAGTACTGATGACAGAGAAATGTGTGTACTGAGGAAAGGGAAATGCTTGAAGTACTGAGGATGATAATATCATCATGTGCCATGCCAGCAGGGTTTAGTGGTCAAATTTCTCCACAAATCTCAATCCTTAATATTTTCCATCAGCTCATTTGGTGACTTTTTACTGCGCCATCATGTGACTGTCAATGATTTTTTTTTGTTCTTTTGATCTGTTCAGTGTCCATGATTCACTGCTAACATTCTTCCAACAAACCACATCTCTGTTGTCTCTAGTGATCTTTGTATTTATCTGTTCAGTGTCCATGATTCACTGCTAACATTCTTCCAACAAACCACATCTCTGTTGTCTCTAGTGATCTTTGTATTTATCTGTTCAGTGTCCATGATTCACTGCTAACATTCTTCCAACAAACCACGTCTCTGTTGTCTCTAGTGATCTTTGTATTTATCTGTTCAGTGTCCATGATTCACTGCTAACATTCTTCCAACAAACCACGTCTCTGTTGTCTCTAGTGATCTTTGTATTTATCTGTTCAGTGTCCATGATTCACTGCTAACATTCTTCCAACAAACCACGTCTCTGTTGTCTCTAGTGATCTTTGTATTTATCTGTTCAGTGTCCATGATTCACTGCTAACATTCTTCCAACAAACCACGTCTCTGTTGCCTCTAGTGATCTTTGTATTGATCTGTTCAGTGTCCATGATTCACTGCTAACATTCTTCCAACAAACCACGTCTCTGTTGTCTCTAGTGATCTTTGTATTTATCTGTTCAGTGTCCATGATTCACTGCTAACATTCTTCCAACAAACCACGTCTCTGTTGCCTCTAGTGATCTTTGTATTTATCTGTTCAGTGTCCATGATTCACTGCTAACATTCTTCCAACAAACCACATCTCTGTTGCCTCTAGTGATCTTTGTATTTATCTGCTCAGTGTCCATGATTCACTGCTAACATTCTTCCAACAAACCACGTCTCTGTTGTCTCTAGTGATCTTTGTATTTATCTGTTCAGTGTCCATGATTCACTGCTAACATTCTTCCAACAAACCACGTCTCTGTTGTCTCTAGTGATCTTTGTATTTATCTGTTCAGTGTCCATGATTCACTGCTAACATTCTTCCAACAAACCACGTCTCTGTTGTCTCTAGTGATCTTTGTATTTATCTGCTCAGTGTCCATGATTCACTGCTAACATTCTTCCAACAAACCACGTCTCTGTTGTCTCTAGTGATCTTTGTATTTATCTGTTCAGTGTCCAGGATTCACTGCCAAAAAATAAGATAGGCCCAATGTAGCTTTTTAGACATTTTTTTTCTTCTGATGTTCAGTACTCTTCTTCTTCTTCTTTTTCTTCTTCTTCATACGCATTGTCTGTCTATATCTGCAGTCTTGTCTCTTGGGTAAATTTCACTGTTCTTTGTAGCTCAAGCATGGAACCATAGAGCTTATCTTCTTTGCTGGTTTCACTGGGCTAGGTATTTCTTCTCAGTCTCATAGCTGGTGCAGTTCTGGAGAATGTCTTCCACAGTCTGGGGTGCCTGGTAACATGTACAAAGAGTAGTAGTACAAACTTTAAACTTTGTATACATATGACTTCGGAGTCGGCTGTGTCCTGTTCGGAGATGGAAAATGGTGACTTCTTCCTTTCTGTTTAGCATGTGATAGTCATCATGTGGTGGTGTTTGTGGCTTCCTGTAGGTTTTTATCATGTTTTTCTTCTGATTATAGGTGATCAATATGTCTGGCTGCTCAATTCCAGCGCCCTCTTTGTCAGCTTTCTCACTGCCTGGTATCCCACAGTGGGAGGGAATCCACTGCAAGGTGACTCTATGTTGTAAGCAAATTTTTGACAAGGCATCCTTAAGGTCTGGTAGTTTGTTGCACTGACGAGCTTCCAGTAATGATCTTGCATCCATGAGAACTACTATGGGGCATGTATCAGTTCTGGAGTCCGACCATTTTTCAACCACAGCAACAATTGCTCTAACTTCTGCATCACAGTTGCAGTATTTTCCAGTGGGTATGGAAATCTTTGATGTTCGGTGATACAGATGTATTATGTAAGATGTTTCTTATTTGTCTGAAAGCTGTTTTGGCTTGACATAGTCTGTTCTTTATTTCAGAGGTTCATGTACCATCTGATGTCACTCTATAAAATGTTACTAGCATGCCCAGATATTTAAATGTATGCACTTACTTAAGGCTGTTCCTTGTACTTTAACAATGCATGTCGGTGGCTTCTTCTTTCATGATAAAGCCACTGTTTCCATTTTCTTGCTATTTAGGGCAAGTCCTCTCTTCCCACTTCCTTTACTGCCATATCTAATAGTTTCTGCAGGCTCTTTTCACTTTTGGCTGTTAGTACTGCATCATCTGCATGATTATTCATGCTGTAACCTCCAACTCAAATTCCTGGTTTATTTTTATTTCTCTCGTATTTTCAGCACATACCATGAACAAATCTGATGAGGGGACACAAGGCACAACCTTGCCTAAGTCCTCCTTGCTTTATTGGTTTATATTTGCCTATCACATTTTCTACCCTAATGATTACTTCTTGATTCCAGTACATATTTTTTTTTTATTATTCTCAGATCTTTGCCATCAACATTTGTAACAAACAATATTGTTGTTTGAGAATTATTATGAGAAGAACTACATGCAGAATAAAAATGAGCAATTCAGATTTGCAGAAGGAAAAGAAACACATGCCAAATATGCATGAACAACTCCGAGAAGTACAGAAAGACTTATTTGTACGTGTCATTGATTATACCAAACTATTTGATAAAGCAAAACATTACAAAACTGATGCGATGAAGAGCTACGGCAGATGACGAACGAACCTACAGTGAAAGAAATGATAAATAAAAGATGCTGGAGACGAGTAGGACATACTCTTGGCAAGCCTAGCACCAACATAACCAGACAGACTCTCACCTGGAGTGCCCAGGGAAAGGGAAAACAAAGAAGCACCTGGTGAAGGAATCTTGAAGCAAAGATCAGAAAGATGGACTACACACAGAAGAAGCAGCCCAAGATATAAATAACTGGAGAGTCCTTATTGATGGCCTACATCCCAGTTAGGGGAAAAGAAGGCATGGATGGGATATACATGGAAAACACTAAATTAACAATTATTACTGTACAGCAGTGCTTCTCAAAGTTACATAATGTACCCCCCTCCCCAATCTGGGTTAGGGAAGATCCAGGGGAGGGTGAGGGAAAAGGGAGCATCTAAACCATTAAAGCAAAGAAAGTTCTGGGGAGTTATAGGGATACAGACTGGTGGGCCAAGGGGACAGAAATCTGTAGAAGTTTTCGAGTCATCACTTCAGATAATCTCCCTTTCCATTTCTCTGTCTTGGTCTCACCTATTCTGGACTTAGGTAAGTCCCTTATTCACGGATCGAATTTTGTGTGATTACTTTCCTTCATTCACTAACTGTTCTGTGTGTTGTGCAGTCTGGTGTACCTTGTCCTGCAGCTGACATTCATGATCTACGGAGGCAGTTTTCCCAAACATCAGGTTTATTTCTACACCCAACTTAACTGGAAGACTAGGGTAATGGGTTACTAACCCACAATTTCCAGAGACTAGGGTAACGGGTTACTAACCCACAATTTCCAGAGACTAGGGTAACGGGTTACTAACCCACAACTTCCAGACCGTGAAGACAAGTCTCTGGTGATCCAGCTCAAGGTTAAAACTGCCAGTATGAAGTGCAAATTTTCTCACATGCCCTCTCTATGAAGTTCTACTCTTTCCTCTCCTGTTATTTATATTCCAGAACCCCCTCGCTGCACTAGATTACAAACCCTCTACCCAAACCACACTCATATATTCCACCCGCCCTTTTCTTGGCTAGATTACCACTGTTTCCACTTTCCCCGTCCCTCTTTACTACCAACCTATCACACATTCCAAGTCTCCATTTAAATATTCACAATACTCTACCATGCCCACTCTCTGACACAGCTTCTTAGAAGTTACAGATAAGTCCTCCATTTTTTTTTTTTTTTGTTTGTAAAATTTTTTTTCTAACTTTTTCCATTCCTATTTCCTGCATATCATTCATGTAATTTTATATTTTATCTTCTTTCCCTAATTCTTTGTCCTGTATGTTTTTGTATGATTAAGGTGTAAACTGAAACATTACATCCCGTGAAACTTACTGAACACAAAACTCACTGACCATGTTACTGAGTGCTTATGAAAGATTGACACTCCTTGAATCAATTCATTTGAAAATTCAATGCGCAAGTATGGTTCATCTCACTACAGAATGACGACTCATCATCACTAGACATTTACAGACTGGACAGTCACAGAGTGTAGTGGCCAGACAATTTAATGCGGTTAGAAGCAACATTAGTCGCCTTTGGAGATGATTCAAGAAACTGGCTCAGCTGCAGACCGGCCGTGCAGTGGAAGACCCATAGTCACAACTCCTGCCAAAGACTACTTCATACGGCTGTGTCACCTCAGGAATCGATTTGCATCTGTGTCCTCAACAGTCCAGTCAATGACAGCAGCTCGTCAAATTTCAGATCAAACGCCCAGGAACTGGTGCACAAGGCTGGTCTTTGGGCTAAAAGACCATACAGACTGGCATCACCAGAACTGACAGCAGTGAGGGAACCAGCATCATCAATGGGCTGTTACGAATGATTGGAGAAGGGTTTGGTGATGAATCATTCTTTCTGGTCCAGTGACACGATAGGTGGAGAAGAGTTTACCGTAGATTCTATGAGCGCTACACCCAGAACTACGTGGATGAGGCTCCTTCACATGGTGGTGGAGGTGTACTGGTGTGGGGGACGATCAACTTCATGGGAACAAGTGACCTGGTGCAAACTGAAGAATGCCTAATGATACATCGCTGAAATTCTTCGTCCCCACGTCCTTCCACTTCTAGCTGCACCAAGGTTGATTTTTCAGCAGGATATTGCTCGACCTCATTTGGCACAACTCACCACCCAGTTCCTCGCTGACAACAACGTCCAGACCATTCTGTGGCCATCCATATCATCAGACATGAGCCCAATAGAACACTTATGGGATGAACTCAACAGACAAGTCTGCCAGCGAGACACGGCGCCACCCAATCTCCAACAGTTGTCTCTTGTGCTGCTGGAAGAGTGGGCAGCCATTCCACAACAACAGATCCAACGGCTAATCAGATCCATGCCAGGTAGATGTTCTCTGATACACAATAACTGGTGTATAAGTATACAACTATACACTAAACACTGCAGTAAAGCTGTGATACTAGAATGTATAAAATTGGAAAAAAGTAGGAGCAGCTTTATTACTTAACGATTACAAAGTTGTGACGTTTCGGCGTGAGCCTTAATCATACAAAAACATACAGGACGAAGAAATAGGGAGAGGAGATAAAGTATAGATTTACATGAATACTATAAAAAAAAAAATAAATAAATAAATAAATAAAATTTTTTAAAGGAGTACTTAGCTGTAAATTGCAAGGTGTGGCTTGTCTGGCGGCGTGTGTCAGGAATGGATCTGGTAGGACGTGGAAATTGTTTAAATAGAGACCTGTGACATGTGGTCGGTGAGTTGTAACTGGGGGTGGTGGATGGGGAACCGGGGAGGGGAGAGAGAGTGACGCACTACTGGCCTAGCTAGGAGAATTTGAAACAGGTGATTGGGGAAGAGGTGTTGCAGAGAAGAGGGGTTGCAGAGAAAATAGCGGGGTTGCAGAGTGATGCTGTGAGGAAGTTTGAAAAGTAAGAAGGGGTGGATTTAGTGGAGAGGTACTATAATGGTTGAAGAAGATGATGTTACGGGTAACTAAACAGCGAGTTTAACCCATGTGGTTCCAGCGTCCCATAATTTTGAATACAATAATTTTGAATGGTTAAACTCGCTGTTTAGTTACACGTAACATCATCTTCTTCAATCATTATAGTACCTCTCCACTAAATCCACCCCTTCTTACTTTTCAAACTTCCTCACAGCATCACTCTGCAACCCCGCTATTTTCTCTGCAACCCCTCTTCTCTGCAACACCTCTTCCCCAATCACCTGTTTCAAATTCTCCTAGCTAGGCCAGTAGTGCGTCACTCTCTCTCCCCTCCCCGGTTCCCCATCCACCACCCCCAGTTACAACCCACCGACCACATGTCACAGGTCTCTATTTAAACAATTTCCACGTCCTACCAGATCCATTCCTGACACACACCGCCAGACAAGCCACACCTTGCAATTTACAGCTAAGTACTCCTTTAAAAAATTTTATTTATTTATTTATTTATTTTTTTTTTTTTTAATAGTATTCATATAAATCTATACTTTACCTCCTCTCCCTATTTCTTCGTCCTGTATGTTTTTGTATGATTAAGGCTCACGCCGGAACGTCACAACTTTGTAATCGTTAAGTAATAAAGCTGCTCCTACTTTTTTCCAATTTTATACATTCTAGTTCTCTGATACAGGCCAGAGGAGGCCATACACCTTGCCGAAATAGAGGCCTCAGGTGCAAAGGATAGAAGTCAAAACTAAATTTAATGAACATCATTTTATTGTTAAAGTCGCAAAGTTTCTTCATGCAAGGACTGAAACATTAATTCTGTAAAATAAAATGTTGATAAAAGTTTGAAGTTTGGTGTCCAGTACAACTACAGTAGTGTTGCATTTCTTTTTTTGAACAGTTTACTTTTATTTTAAATAGTTCTAAAATTTTGTTATCACAGCTTTACTGCAATTTCTTCATCTGTATTTATGCATTTAGTTTTATATATACTTATATGCAAATTATCTTCGATTAAACACTGTCTGAGATATGGACTTTGGCTTCGAATTGAAGAGAAAAAAAAAGGCACCAGGTGTTAGTTTCTACAGCTGGTTAGAGAGTGCACACTAGACTTTTGTCATGAAACAGAGTGCACAAATTACTGCTGTTCTGATACAAATCATACATTTCTCACAACAGCAACAACATAATGACATATTCTCTGGACTTTACTGTTTTCCTACTTCTTTCTCCTTGATGTTTTCCAGTATCATGGCCCTCAACTTGTTTTCCACAATCCACTCACTGCTATGGAGGTTCCTGCAATATAAGATTAAATCACGTACAACCACTGAGACACAAATACATCACACAGGAAGATCAGCATATAAGCAGGACGGACAAACAGAATCATCTCCGCAAGGTGCAGGTGGACAGGTCAGTCAGATGAAACATTTCAGACAGGATTCCATTCTTAACCTTGTAGGTGTGTGTGTGTGTCCTACTTTACCCAGGTACTGCGTAGCAGCCAACACATTCCGTCTTCGGCAGACCATCATAACTACTAAGAAGCGAAAACTATAATCTGTAACCAGTGCAGGTCTGAATGGAAAAAGAAACTGAAATTCAACAATGAACCAGATCCAATACACCACCTACAAAGACATCAGCCAATCACCCTCTTTTGCCTAAGGACAGCCCACTGCAGGCTACTAAGCCACTTACATCAACTTAAAATATCTCACACAGACGAATGTCTATGTAGCAGTGGAGTCCAGACTCCAGAACATATCCTTCAAGAGTGCTCAAACCATGTGGACCTGAGGCGTGAGACATGCCCTGAGGACACAAGCTTGAGGTAAAAGCTTTGGGGCTCCTATTAGGATCTGGAGAGGACTGTGGGCTTTGCCATGTTGACAAGGATCAAGATCTGATGTGACCAACAACCTCGAACGCAGAAGAAGACAGGACTCCAAACTGAAGGGAAAGATGAGGTCTCTGTTACTAGACTCCTGTGTGCTAATGAAGGATGATTATGATGTGATAATGTAGCTAAAAACCAGTTCATAGTTCATGACATGAAGCACAACAAAAAGCTGATTATGACTGAATGCAATCTCATTTTTTTTTTTTGGTTCTTTCAGGGGAAGTAAGTTATACAACAGTGTTAAGAAGATAGTGAGGGCAATAAACTGCTACAACCGTCTAGAAGGTAGATCTATCTATCCAATGCCCTGCCGACTGGCGTTGGCTATCATGCTTTTCCATAATTCAATGCTCTGAGTGCTGATTATAACCTTCACTGGCGTTCTTTGTCCATGCAATCTAATTATAGTTAATCCATCCAGCACTTTCTCTCTCTGTTTACATCGCTGATCTTGTCATTCTTGTGTAGTTTCCGTTGATCCATTAAGTTCAGAATTTCATCCATATTCCATTTTTGGGCTGGTCTTTTTACCTCAGCTACAACCTCTTTTGATGTTTGTTGAATAGCGACTCTTTAATTCTTACCGTGCCGTTGGCTGCTGTAGCGACCCTTCCGGTTTTCCGATTTGTGCCAATGGTCAATATAACGACTCTTGGTTTGTTTCAATAAAACAACTGGTGTAACATTTAGATTGTAAATATTTCGTCCGCATTTCCGGTGACACTTTTCAAAATGGTGAATGAGTAATTAGTTACAAGCGATGCCGAGCGAGAAAAAGGAAGAGAAACATCGAAAATTTTCAATTTTTGATGATGTAGATAGGGGTATGGACATAGCCTGTGACCATCCCACTGCTCTTGAATGTATCCCAAGTAGTTCCAGACATATTAGATGACTGGAGAAGTAGGTAGGAGGTTATGTCAGACATTAATTTAGCGAGAATGTAACACAGAATCACAATATGAGATCGACAAGTAGATCTAGACATCTCAGATGGTAAGTAGTGCATATCTAGACCTAGCTGATGGTGAGCTGGGCACAATCATTGTCTAAAAACATCACATTACTTCTTTTTTCCTAAAAAAACTCTGCATTTATGAAATTTTCATACATTTAGTTATATTTTGAAACATAACAAGTACATGGAAGTACATGGAAATACTGTTTTCCATTCTATTTTACAATTATACCCCCTATACAAATCAAGACCCGCACTTTTATTCCGGTATCCAACTGAACGTCCACGTTTCTTCCTGTGGCATGGGAAGAGTTAACAATTCCCACCGATTGTTGACGTCATCAGTTTTTTTTTTTTTTAAATGGAAAGAACAGATTAAGGTAACAAACAAAACCATTTAATAAGTTGTTCACTTTTTTTTTTTTTAAGATAAATTCTGGTTCTATTGTCATTATGTGTATCTATTATTATCTGGTATCATGAAGAGTGGCGGGAAGCAAGTCTACACTGTTAGTGAACACGCTATCTAACAAAACATACAGGCTTTTGTCTTTGAGTTCATCAAACTTATTTTGGGCAATCAGCTTATCCTCCTCCTCCTTCAGTGCCTCCATCTTCCAAGCAATTTCCTGGAAACAAAAATGTGAAAACAACCATCAATATCAATGCCAGCATAAACAAGAAAGTCTTTTATCTGTCTCAGGTCTTTCAGTTTGTGGATCAAGTCATGGGAGACATTGCTCATGCATTCATGATGATGAAAGCATTCTGAATATCTCAGCTACATTAACATTGTGCTTGGGAATTGCAATGGACTGTACAATATCTCCTATACTGTTCATACTGGCCATGAAAGTAATCCTGGGAGCAGCAGAAGGCCCAAGGTTCAGAAATGGATGTCAGATGCCATCACTAAAAGCATTCATGGATGACACAACAGTAATAACAACCAGCAAAGCACAGGCACAAAAGATGTTAAAGTGTTTGGATATCATATGGTGCCGCATGAGCTTCAAGCCAAAGAAGTCGAGAAGCCTGTCACTCAGAAAGGGGAAGGTGACAGAAAGATCGTACACAGTGGCAAATCAAATAATCCCAACTGTAGGGGAAGAGCCAATGAAGAACCTTGGCAGAGTGATGCTTCCATGAAAGACTCAAATGCAGTGAAGCAGGTCACAGAAATGGCACAGAATGGATTGAACATCATAGACAAAAGCAGGCTATTGGGGAAGTTCAAAATATGGTGCCTCCAGTTCATGCTGATTCCAAAATTGATGTGGCCACTACTCATTTACAAAGCAAGTACCAGCACAATAGAACCAGTCAAAAGAAAGATAAATAATCCATAAGAAAGTGGCTGGGCATACCACCAGAATTAACTGATGTAGCACTGTAATGCAAGAAGAGCAAACTGCAGCTACCATTCAAATCTGTGGTTGAAGATTACAAAGTAGGAAAAACAAGACTTGCAATGATGCTACAAGAATCTACAGATCCGGTGGTACGATAAGTGCAGCCAACACTTAAAACTGGACAAAAATGGAAAGTAAGTGAGGAAGTGACCACAGCCAGGGAAACGCAGGAGCTGAAAGAAATAATAAGATACACCCAGACCAACAGAAGAGGATTTGGTCATGGCGAAATCAAATGGTGGTCAAAGGCCTCCTGTAAGAAGGGATATGACCATCAGTGAAGTAAAGAATTCAGAGGATGACAAGCAGGTCCAGAAGGCAGTCCAACAGGCACAGCAAGGTCAATGGACAACAAAACAAAATTGGAACGTGCTGTCAGCATGCAGAGTATCATAAGGTCAAGGACGCTACATCTGGCGGCACAACAGAGTGCTGCAGGAACTAGTAGCCATTGTATATAGGGCAAAAGATAAAGCAAATAACAGCAAAAGAATTGAGGTCCCACCTAAATACTGGTGGGGGGGGGGGGGGGGGTACTTCCTCTGATGATCTGAAGGAGTTGTTGTTCCACTCTCTACAGTAGAGCATTTCCTGCATAATATCTCAACTGCATTGACACTGCGTTTGGGGGTGGGTCAAACAAAGAATGAATTGGTTATTTTTTTTGCTCTAAAATGTGATAAAAATATAATTTATGTATTATTAGTGTATAATTATATATACACACAAGGACTGATCAGGAAAAAAACAAAGGTTGCATGTTCAACTATGCACAAAAAAAAACAATCTGCGGGTAAAAAATGCACATGGAATGTTAAAAAGATACGCATACACTATTTTCTAATATAATCATCAACTTAATTAAGACATTCGTCTGACCGCAGGACCAACTTTCCATCCCAACTTTGTAGAAGTCATATTCCTGCTGATTCAGCTTTGGATAACGCATGTGGCACCCATCTGGCACAAACATTTGTGTAGCACAACACATCCACCATAACGTGTTGGACACTGCCATAGCTTAGTTTCAGTTGGGATGCAATATGAGGCAAAATTGTCCTTTGGTCCTGTTGAATCAGTTCATCAGCATGTGCAGCGCTGACCTCTGCTGTTGACAAACTTCAATGGCCACTGTTTCTAGAGTGTCTGCACATCATCCCTGCTGGAGTGAAACAAGCAACACCATTTTGCCACATGTTGTCTACTCATTACTTTTACACCATAAACCTTGATGAGGGCTACGGACATGTTTTCAGCCCACAAAAATCTTATCGCACCTCTCACTTCAATGAGAGACCACTTTTCCAGACCTTGCACTATTTTTGATGTGTAAACTACACATCTGCAACTCACATCACATAGTTAAAACATTTACATTGACAAACAGCGCCACATAGTGATAGTCCAGGTAAAAAAAATTACATACATCAGTTAATGCATTTTTATATTATGGCTAATGCAACCTTTTCCCCCCAATCAGCCTGTGTGTGTGCGCGCACACATGCGCGTATCCATATATATTTCACTTTTATTCAGTCAATAAACACATGAATACAAATATTCAGTACATCCTTTCTTTTTAACACACACACACAATAATTATAAATGAAACTAAGTATATTCTTTCAAGCTTAATTCCACCAACTGGCTTCATTCACTCTTCAGTCCAAGAAAAGCAGGAAGAAAAGATATATAACTCTAAAAAAATACTCACATAGAGAAGAGTGTAGTAGTTTTGGAGAGTTGTGAAGTAGAGCCAGTGGTAAGGTCTCCCATCCAAACCAAACATCGCAGCTGTAGCAGGAAATGTAGCAGTTTTAAATTATAAAACTTAAAACTCTCGGCTAACGTAACTCACTGTGATACTACTAGACTTTTTTTTTTTATATCTGTAGAAACAACATTAACACTGTCCTATCCCGTACCAAACATTTCTTATGCCTGCTGCATCCTTTACCAAATATCTGTGATCTGTCTTATCCTTTACCAAACATTTCTTTGATCTGTCTTATCCTTCCTTTACCAAATATTTCTTTAATCTGTCTCACTCTTTACTAAATGTTTCTTTTGTTTGCTGCATATTTTACCAAATATTTCTTTGATCTGTCTTATCCTTTACCAAACATTTATTATGCCTGTCTCATCCTTTACAAGGAATTTCTTAGACCTTTTCTATCCTTTACCAAACATTTTTTATATAATTCCATTTCAGCCCTGTAACCCCGTGTCAAAGTTTTCTTTGACAAATGGTTCATGTGAGAAACAAAGCTTACTAGTTGAAAACAGGAAGTAATACCTTATTCAGGTCAAGAACGAGTTCATGTCTTAAATTATGATAGTCAAAATTCTTTGGACAAAACGAAAATATACAAGATAATCTGATAATCACTGAGAAACTCAAAGGGAAAAAAAAAAAAAGCGGGAAGTCAAGAGAAAAATATCTGCACTGGCTTGACACATAATGACGATAACAATGACTATCTAATGGTGATCTGAGAACAGAAGTCATAAATAACAAAACTTCACCGACGGAAATGTTTCAGCTTCCCATCATACAGAAACCGAAACCAGCTTTCATGAAAGAAACAGAATTTCTGGCAGAAACGAGAGTCAGAACCTTCTCCTATGAACAAAGCACAGCAAACTTCACACTGACATTCATCAGCTTAGAACACTGCATACAAATGAACATCCTTGCGGATCTGGAATTCACACAACAGAAATTTTATTCTATAGAACAACCTGTATAACAATCCATAACGTCTTGGTTTATAAAAAAAAAAGTTGCGGAGAAGAGAGAGAGAGAAGTTTATGAGACCAGCCTCTACAGTTCCATACATGAATTAAAAAAAAAAAAACAGTGAAATGTATCCAAGAGACAGGACTGCAGATATAGACAGACAATGCGGATGAGGACGAGACCAGCATGTGAAGATAGTGAAGCAAAGCTATGGATCTAGCATTACCAGAATCTGAAGGCTGAAAAAAGAAGCTATGGCTACCTACACAGTCTGTGATCCTCATCACCTTTTAAAAAAGCGTACGAGTAAATTATTTACAGCTGCCCTAAAAGAAAAAAAGTGTACATGTACCAATTTAGATATGAGGAACAGAAAAGTCAAATCTTGGTCTCCTGTAGGGTATAAACAACTACCTAGCAATGAGAGGACAAGCTTCCAGCAGAATTAATGCTACGAATAGTAACAGTTTCTTGAAGAACAGATTCACCAAACTTAAATGAAGCTTAAGCTAATTAATTACTTTATAATGAAGATAGGAATTAACAAAATATGTGTACAAGTCACCCGAAGTGTTATAATTATTTTAAAAGTGTTAAATTCTTAAACAATACCTAATTTGGATACAGTAACCTCCAAGACACTTCTGATAAGATTCATTCATTCACCGTATGCCATGATGAACAATCTGACAATCATGCTTCTCCATCTGGTGCCATTCCTGGTGTTCCCAATCAATTCAAACGCCGGTCTTGTCCAGGGCAACGGGTCATCTCACTGAGATAATTTTCTTTTGGTCTTTCTCTCCTTCCACTTCCTCTGAGTTTCCTTGTTATTACCAGGCTCTCTAACTTCTGCCCACACATGACATGTCCAAGGCATTCTGACTTGTTTTTTCCTAATAATTTTAACTAGTTTTCATTGTTCTGCAGTGCCTTTGAGTAATTCACATACATTTTTCTGACTGTCCGTAACATTTCTTACATCTTTTTCTCGAACCACATCTCAATAACCGATGTACGGCTGAAACTAGGTCAATCATCCCAATTTGTTTCACCATTTTTCTTCCTCTACCCAACGCAGGGCATTCATCTAGCAACTGAATGGTCGAGGGTTCGAATCCCCAGCTGAGTGGGATTTTTTTTTTTTCCTGACCTATATGGGCCCCAGGGTTCACCCAGCCTCGGAAAATGGGTACCAGAGAAATCTAGGAAGGCAAAGCAGCCAGGCATGATACTGACCACATCACACTTTCATGTGCTGAAGGTCATGGAAAATATGGGCCTAACACCGTATTTCCCAATATGCCTTAATGGCATGGAAATGTGAATTTTACATTTTTTTTTTTTTAAGCTAACCCAGGAGTTGCTTTTCAGCTTTCCTAAGATGATGACCCAGGACATATTTCTATTTGGGGCTGTCATCAGAGAACTATCATCCCATAATGTTTGCGTCTATGTCCACAGAAATCTGCTCATCTTGATGATGTTGACATCTTTCACGTAATATGAGCAGTTCAATCTTTCCAGCACTGGCACAATATGGACAATGAGTTTATATCAGAACCAATCAAGTGTAGGACCTACGCAACATTCTGTTTCTCAGTATAACATTTTACCTTTCCGTTTTGGGAAAATCTCTCGAGGATCCTAAAAAAAAACCAAAAACAAACAATAAATAAAAATAAAACTACAAACATAATACAAAGAAAAGAAGCAACAAAAAAAATAACAATAACAACTTACAAACATAACAAAACTGCTGAAAATCATTACAGAAATCCACTACACAACCAAATGTATCACTTTTAATCACATAAAAGATAATCTATGTCACTTTTATTCACACAAAAGATAATCTAATATGTATCACTTTTAATCACAAATAAGATAATCTAATATGTATCACCACCACAGTGTCACGCAATCCCGCTTCTGAGACCCACTGAGAATATAGACTCAAGCTCTGCGATACTCTGAACCTCTTGTGGTCCTCTCGGGGATCTCGTGTGGTCCTTTTGGGGACCACGGGACCTATCGAGGACCACAGGGGTAAATTCAGTAGGATCACGGGGCGGTCTTGGTGGTAGAAGCGAACGAAGAAGAAGAAGAATATGTATCACTTGTACTCACACAAAAGATAATCTAAACTGGCAAATAAATCAAACTATAATCCACAGTCTGGGTTCAGCTGGTAAAACAGAAACAGTCCTGTTCCAAGTCATTGCACACATACTGGAAGTGTTAGTCTTCACATTTTTCTTTGATCTGCCAGGCCATTAGAAGGCTGTTGCAGTTTTCATCCAGCCACTTTTCTGTCTATATCACCAAGGTAAGCCAGGTACCAGCCCCCCCCCCAACTGAAGCAGGCTAAGTCCACCAAGCAGTCGCAGGAAAAGAAATGCAGTGCTTGGTAAGAAAATACTGAATAACCTCTGATTGTAACAAGACACACGAGTAGCAACTGGTCACTGCACTTGTCTCTCGTACAGATCGCAGCTTTGATCATGGTCAGAGAGACTCCTCTTATCTAGTAGTAGAAAAGATATCTCTAGAGTTGGGGAAAGAAAAGGTGGTCAGCCACGATTCTGACCACATCACCCTCAAATGCATCAATAGGTCAGGGAAAATACGGGCACCAGCATATCCCCGTGGGCCTCCATGGTATGATAGGACCATTCTTACTTTACTTACAAAATGAACTATGGTTGTGCTGATTGTACTGCCACTCAACCAAAGCTGACCCATACTCTATCCTGCTTCCACAAGATGCTCTTAGTAACATGTACTTGTCTGACAAATGGAACAGGAGTTAATGTGTTCCTTAATGATATGGAACCTGTTGAGAAGCTGCTTCTTACAGCCACTGCTGGAAGTAACAAAACCACAGCAGCATACTCCATGCTGAATATTATCTCCCCCCCCCCCCACCTCAATACTATGACAACAGCATAAACAACGCTGCTGCACTCGTCAAATAGCACAACAGCTTCAGCAGAACACTTTCTGACAGTTTTATTATAACTCCACAGATCCACATCATGCAAATACCCACCTTCAGCATGGGCCTAGCCTTCTTTTCAAATAGTCCTGAAGGAAGCAAGTACTGTATAGCTCGCTGTAAGACAATGACCAAAGATGATACATATTTTACATATTTTGTAAGTTACATATTTTGGTTTCTTATTTTTCATTCAGCCACATTTGTCATTATGTCCAAAGATGTTTGTAGAAATTTTTTCTTTTATTGTTTTATAGGTTATATTATAAATCTGTAGCTACTTTGTTAGTTTAGTTTAATAAATGAATTCATAAATAATAAATAGATAAATAATGTATTTAACATTATCTTCAGTCTTGATTACAACATCCATACAATGGACACCCAAGAGAAAGAATGAACGACCACAAACAACCTGGTGAAGAGCTGCAGAAGCTGAGATGAACAGCAAGCAACACAGCTGGGGCATCATACAGAGGCTGGCTACAGCCATGAGAAAAGAGAATCTGCTACAGCCATGAGAAAAGACAATCTGCTACAGCCATGAGAAAAGACAATCTGCTACAGTCATGAGAAAAGAGAATCTGCTACAGCCATGAGAAAAGAGAATCTGCTACAGCCATGAGAAAAGACAATCTGCTACAGCCATGAGAAAAGACAATCTGCTACAGCCATGAGAAAAGACAATCTGCTACAGCCATGAGAAAAGACAATCTGCTGCAGCCATGAGAAGTGGAGAGAATCTGCTGCAGCCATGAGAAAAGAGAATCTGCTACAGCCATGAGAAAAGAGAATCTGCTACAGCCATGAGAAAAGACAATCTGCTACAGTCATGAGAAAAGAGAATCTGCTACAGTCATGAGAAAAGAGAATCTGCTACAGCCATGAGAAAAGAGAATCTGCTACAGCCATGAGAAAAGAGAATCTGCTACAGCCATGAGAAAAGAGAAATCTGCTACAGTCATGAGAAAAGAGAATTTGCTACAGCCATGAGAAAAGACAATCTGCTACATCCATGAGAAAAGACAATCTGCTACAGCCATGAGAAAAGAGAATCTGCTGCAGCCATGAGAAGTGGAGAGAATCTGCTACAGCCATGAGAAGTGGAGAGAATGCTCAGCCATGAGAAGTAGAGAGAATCTGCTACAGCCATGAGAAGTGGAGAGAATCTGCTACAGCCATGAGAAGTGGAGAGAATCTGCTACATCCATGAGAAGTGGAGAGAATCTGCTCAGCCATCAGAAGTGGAGAGAATCTGCTACAGCCATGAGAAGTGGAGAGAATCTGCTACAGCCATGAGAAGTGGAGAGAATCTGCCACAGCCATGAGAAGTAGAGAGATTCTGTTGCTGTCATGAGAAGTAGAGAGAATCTGTTGCTGCCCTGCAAGATGTCACAAGGCATGCTGCGCAGTGACTGCTTAGTCAACTACCAAACTGGGTCACGAGTAGTTGGGTTCAATCTTAATATTTAACGGTCATTTATAGCAAACATCCACACGAAACGAAACTTTCACAGCTGCATTTCTGTAGCACATAACAAAGAAATAAATTTCACATGCTGCTAAACCAAACTCCTTGCTTTCGACTGGTAATGAAATCTAACCGACTTGGTACATGCAAGACAATGGATTGAAAGCTTTTTCATGCTCCACCATAATGAGAAACATGTAGATTCTCTTTTGTTGTCCAGACTTTTACAACACTTTCTGGTTCCAGGGAATGGTTTAAGAAAGAAGGGTGTGTGTGTGTGTCTGAGCACAGTGCTTCTCAACCTCTCTTGTTCCATGCACTCTTTTCATCATGTCAAAATATTATTTCCACCTCTCCCCCAATCCATCCCTCTTTCCAAGACTCAGATTCAAAAGGAGCCTGTCAATATGTAGTCTCACTTTCCTCTGGTGGGACACTCCCTACAGCTTAAGAACTCCTGGTAGAGGACATTCAAGAAACTTACATACTGGTACAGATTAGGACTGATGAGTCAGGTTTTTGTTTCATGCTTTATTCTCCATCTTTGCTTTCAAGTGTCTACTTCACCAAGCTCCCATAGAGTCAGTGTTAAAATCTACTATGAGACGAGAAAGAAACTATTTACATCGACATCATCTTGTGTGAAAGCGTCGGGGTCTTCTCCCATGATGTTAGCCAAGTGACGTTTTCCAATCTCATATTCGGCTACCTCTGCCTTCATCATGTCATCTGTAGATAACATTAACAAAATAGAGGCTAATGACTTCATCATGTCATATACACATAACAATAACAAAATGCCTTCACCATATCTCTGCAGATGACAATAAAAAAAGAGAGGTTAATTAATGACTTCATCATATCAAATGTATATAATGATAATGAAATGAGAGACGAATGCCTTTGTTATGCCAGCAGCAAAACTAACGTGTGAAGTAATTTACAGAGCCGGTCAATGCATCAGCTACAGAGATACCAGCAAACTACAATCTTCCGTCTGCAGGCACTGCAAACTCCTAAGCCACCTCCACCACCTTAAAATGTCATGCACCAATGAATGTTCCTGCGGCTTTGGTACCCAGACGTAAGAGCATATCCTGCAGACTTGTTCACCTCATTCAAACCTTTGAGCACAGATCTGGTCTGACGGACAGGATTTCAAAGAAAAGCTACGGGGCTCCCACTCAAGTCTGGAGAAAATGGCAGACTTTGTTAGTGCAACTGGGCTGCAGATATACCATGACCAATCAATATTTCAATACAGAAGAAGGTCAGAACATGCAAGAGGTACCTTTCAGTGAATCCAGGTATAGAAACTGGTACCCAACATACAAGTACTGGGAAATGGTCTCTAAAGATGGAAAACATCCACCTGCAGAGTGAGGCATATCTTACTCCAATGCCACAATGATTGTCAGTGAATGAATGGAAAATTTGGAGATCACATAAAGTTCAACCCCAGGAACGAAGAGAAAACATGAGATCAAGTGTAGCTCAGTCCCATAAATGAAAGGCAATTAGGAGATCAGCTGAAGCTCAGTCCTATGAATGATTGGGGGGGGGGGGGGAAGAGAAGAGACTTCATGAAACCCAGCCCTGCAGGTGAAGGGGAAGAAATGAGATTGCACAAAGCTCAGTCCTGCATATGAAGAGACAAAAAAATGAGATTGCACAAAGCTCAGTCCTGCATATGAAGAGACAAAAAAATGAGATTGCACAAAGCTCAGTCCTGCATATGAAGAGACAAAAAAATGAGACTACATGAAGCTCAGTCCTGCATATGAAGAGACAAAAAAATGAGATTGCACAAAGCTCAGTCTTGCATATGAAGAGAAAAAAAAATGAGATTGCACAAAGCTCAGTCCTGCATATGAAGAGAAAAAAATGAGACTACATGAAGCTGTCCTATGAAAAGACAGCATAGTTTCACCTAAAACTTAATCTCATGAATGAAAGGAAAACAGGAGATCACCTGAAACTTGCCCTGTGTATAAAGGGGGAAAAAAAATGAGATTGCATGAACCTGTCTTATGAATGGAAAGCATGGTATCACCTAAACTTCTGTCCCACAAATTAGTAGAAAATGTTAAGCAAGACCTCTGCACTAGAATAATCTTACGATTGACATCCAAAGGAAAGAGGAAGAGAGACTGACAAAGGACAATCTGTCAAATTCTGACCATCAGGGCATGCAATACTGCTGGGGTATCATCATCATCATCAAGTGCCGCGCTGACTGGTGTTAGCTATTATATTTCTCCTTCATGCAGGCCATTACCTCAGTTTGTGATCTCCTCTCACACCATCTCGTCAGACTGTCCAGTATCATTTCTTTTGGTCTTCCCCTGGCTCTTCTTTCCTCTATTTTTCCTGTTGTTATAATATTTTCAATGCCCCCTCTTCTCATTGCATGTCCTATGAAAGTACATTTCTTTCTCTTATTTTTGCAAGATTTTTTCTATCTCCAGCTCTTCTCATACATTTTCCATTAGTTATTTTTGCTGTCCAGGGGATTCACAACATTCTTCTAATAAACAACATTTCTCCTGCTTCCAATGACTTTTGTGCAGACCTGCCTATTGTCCATGATTCACTTCCATATAACAAGATAGGTTCAATATAATATTTTAGGACTCGTTTTCTAACATTCATTGATAAGGACGTGTTGCATAATATGTAGGGTGTCATAAACAATTTTTAAAAAAGAAATGGCTCTAAGGAAGCAAAGAGAATTTATTTCTGAGTCTCTAAGGATAAAGCTGCAAGGACATGATGGATTTTTTCATTGGAAAAAAAAAATGATAATCATACCATACTGTCTGACTCTTTCCACATATGCCCTCATTGCTTTGCTTATGGTTATAGCTTTGGGTGTAGGCTTGGGGGCTGGACTGGGCTGACTGACTGTGGCTGGTCCGGCTGCAGCTGGTCCGACATCACTGCTCTGATATCGTACTTGATGTAAAGATGGGAGTCTCTCCTGCAAAGATGTAATAGGCAATAACAACTGGTGTTAGTTTTGTTTCACAGCAACAACAGTGGTGAAGACAGTGTCCCACTTCTCCACTGTAATAAATTTACTTACAGATTTGTGCTTCTGTTTTCACAAACTTCTAAAATTCAGATATAATTTTATTTTAAAACATGAACCTAAGCTGCCCTTACTGGTATCTCTCTGGAACTGCAAGGAAGATGTTCTTTGCAGCTTATGCTATGAAGATGTTGAAACGACCTATGCATCAAATCAAACCCTGTGTGGGTTACAACAGCCAGCTTGAGTGCCCCGAGTGAACCAAAATAATGAAGTTTCTTAGTGCCTGCATCACCATGCGGGCCATGGCTAGCCCTGTCCTACTGTCGAGACCGAGTCCGTTACAAGGAGCACCAACAGACAGGTATGACCGGGTCATGTTTAGACTGGTTCGCCAGTTTCTGATAACCATGCCGTCATACTAGCAAGTCATCCTTGCTCTATTGCTACACATACGACCGGTGTGTACTATACTAAACGTGTAATTTTTCCTCAGTGACCAGCTTTCAGCACGCCATATAAACAGGAAATTTAGTTAAATATTATGATATGTTCTTTATGCATACTTTTAATGGGCTAGCTGATAAAGCGACGAAGCACTGCAAATGTTTTGACCTTTGCATGAGCCTCGCCACTGACAAGCTCGGGTTGGCAGCCATTTTGTTTCATTCAGAATCGGGAGTCAGCTAATTATAAAATATCATGAAAAATAAATTAATAAATAATGCACAAAGATTACTTCCATTTTTATTCTATAATTATTTAAATTTAAAACATAAATTAATATAATTTTTATGAATTTAGAAAATTGTTTATCATTTTTTGTTGATTATAAAATATTTCACAACGAATACTCATTTGTGACTGCTAGAACTGCTATGTGTATCCGGAGAGTGGCAGACGATTATGGCGACCTTGAGGAGTAATTTGCTTCTTTTGGCAAGACGAAGCAGACCCTTTGTTTATCAACGTCAAAGATGCCTCTCAACAACCGCTGTCGCTTTGCGTGAGTATTCCAAATAAATGTCTTTCTTGTGTGCTTAGTTATATACTTTTTAATTTCTAAACAGACTATTAATTTCGTTTTAAAAGAGCCATACACCAGATTACATAGCGTCGTCAATGTTTGTTTATGCGAAATGTTGATCGTGTGTTCGCTGGGTTACAAAATATATCCATTAAAAAAAAAATAACAAGAAATTGATTTTTTTCGGTTGTGGCAGAGTCTTATCTTATATCCTTCCTGTGCCGTTAAACGTCACATAGGGCTCGCAAGGTAGTTCGCCAAATTTTCCTGTCTTCGGCGAGTCTTTCAACCTCATCAAAGGATTCTATGCCTGTTAATTTGACCTCTCTTAACAATGTCCTCTTCAGAGTTTCACGCGGTCTGCCTCTTTTTCTTTGGCCTGTTGTGTTCCACTTGATAGCTTGTTTTGTGATTCTCAGATCGTTTCTTCTCATCAAGTGACCAACATATGTCCATCTCCTTTTCCTGATCACCCATGAGACTGGTTGTTGTTCAGTCATCTGTCTTATCTCTGCATTGTTCTTGAATTCGTTCCACTTGATGCTGAGTATTTTCCTTAGGCATTTGTTTTCAAAAGAGTCTAATTTCTTGTCTATTTCTTTAGTTGTTTTCCAGCTTTCGCATGCATAAATGAGGGTGGATAGTACATTTGAATTGAATAGTCTTAACTTGGTTATAACTAATGTGCTTATAACTTTTGAATTCCATATGTTCTCAAGGTTCGTGAAGATTGATGCTGCTTTTGCAATTCTGATTCTAACTTCCTTTCTAGTGTCACCATCCTGGTCTATGTAACTGCCAAGGTATGCAAATTGATTGACTTCTTCAATATCTGTCCCTTCTGTGTGTATTTTTCCATTTTGATGAAGGAGAATTTTTATTATTTTTGTTTTGTCCTTGCTAATTTCAAGTCCTATTTTGCTAGCCAGTGAAGATGGGCTACCTGTTTCTTCTTGCATGGAATTCACATTGTTACTGATAAGAGTTATGTCATCAGCAAAATCAAGATCTTCTAGGTGGGTCCCATGTACCCAGTCAGTACCTGTGTTACCCATGCACCATTTTTTCATTGTGAAGTCTATTGTAATCCCAAAAAGTAAAGGAGACAGTATACATCCTTGTTTCACGCCTGTTTCAATGTGGAACCATTCACTCATCCCTTCTTCTGTCGTGACCGCACAAACATATCCATTGTAGAAATCCTTAATGATGCTGACAATTTTAGGTGGTATTCCATATAGACTTAAAAATCTCCATAATGAATCTCTGTGTATGCTATCAAATGCCTTTTTAAAGTCTATGAAGTTCAATATTAATGGTTTCTGTTTTTCAATATGTTCCTCAAGTATTATTCTGATCTGTCTCGTATGTACCGGGAGTTGGGCATAAGGCTAACAACCTTATCCTGGGACCTATCTAGAGGCAACTCCAGATGGGAAAAAAAAGATATCGTTACGGAAACTTGCAGAGAAACCAACCGAGCATCAGGGATGCCAACTCCGAGGAGCTCATTTGTTGGCCTCAAACATGTGTGGCAGAGTACATAGAAGCAAAATATGTGCACCACATAGAGTATGATATTAGAATATTTTTAAACAAAAGTAGGAACTACTGTAGTGCTTTGTGTATATTTATATATTTAATTTTATATAATTATACCCTAAAACTGCTTGTGTGGATGGAATATGGTGTGGTTTATTTATAGAAAAAAATCACTTTCAGAATGTTAAGAAAATTTGAAAAAACCTTTTTAAGTTGAGAATACCAAAATTTTCTAAGTTTGTCTGAGTGCAGCCTCCATTACATCACATAGTGATATTAGCATGGTGTTTAGTGTATGATGTGTGTACAAGATTTAGTTTACTTTGTTGCCCATCTTACAGAGATCTCTCTAGTGAGCTGAGATTAAAAAATGTGTTACAAGATTGTCCATAGGTTACGGTTGAGCATGTGGCATGCTTTTTGATAAGATAGAAAAGTTTTATATTGTTAATGTAATTTGGGGGGTGGAGGGGTTGGTAAGATGTAACAGGGGAAATGCAACTAATGCAAGTACAAATCATTCTTTTGTTTCTTTCATCAGTTTGCCTCAGTTTGCTTTAAGATTATTCTGAAGTTAATATTCCTTTTCACCAACTGTCAGATATGGGCATGCTGACATTTAAAGTGCATTTATTAGCGTAAATCATTCAGAAATGCCCATCATGTTGTTTAAAGAACATTTGCTATAGTAGCAAAACCCACCATATGACTGAGACTGCTTGTGGACTGACCAGAGTTGAGGTATGCTGCCAATTTAGATTAGTGAGCCAGTTTTGATGAATTTTGGTTACAGCTCTGGCATCTTGTAGATGTACCAGAAAAAAAGCTGCCACTTGATTTCTCCCTGGACAACAGGGTAGTCAGGGATATTCCTAGCTGTGATGGTGGTAAAGCTTGTTGAGAAGTCTTCTTAGGTCTGAATTGAAGAATCCACTTAAGACCGCAAACCATTTATTTTTGGTGTTCTTTCAGCAACATTTATAGGCAGATAAGCCAGCTACAGAAGTGACACCAATGTTCCATCCAAGAATGGGGCACTAAGGACTCCCAAGCCACTTCTTTGATCTTAAAATGTCACACACAAATGAATGCTCCTGTGGCTTTGGAGTCCAGCGCCAGAGCTTGTCCTGCAGACCTGTCAGACCTAGTCAAACCTCGGAGCTCAGATCTGACCCAGGGGAAAGCTCTCAGACTCCCACTCCAGCCCACTCTGGCCTGGAGAAGATGGCAGAGTTTGTCAGGGTGACTGGACTGCGGATATGGCATGACCAGCCAATACTTGAATGCAAGAAGAAGATAAACAACATTAAAAGTGCAGAATTATTCACCTGATCATTATAATTTTAGGTTCTACAATTAATGTACTGATTGATTTTTTTTCCTTACAATTTTTTTTGCTGTTGCTCCATATCTCATTTTTGCTATGACTGGAAAGCGCTTAACTTTTTTAAAAGGTCTGGCAAAATCACCAATTTCATTAATTGTGTATCATTCATTCATTCATTTATTCATTCATTCCATTCATTTGCATGTCCTTTACGGAACTGTGCCTCCCTAACAGCTCTCCTGTAGGCTTCTCGGTTGTGAGCAAGATGGCTTGCTGCTGATGCTGATTTGCAGATCATCATTGATGTCTTGCAACCATCTTTCCCTTGGTCTTCCTCTCTTTCTTTTTCTCATTATGTACCCTTCCAAGACTGTCTTCTCTAGATTATCAGCTAATAAAAATTGGCTATCATTCTTCTCTATTTTGTGCAGTCCTTTGTGTTTTAATCAGTTCAACTTTTTTTTCTTTTTTGGTGAAACTTGAGCATTCTGTTATGACATGTCTCTCTGCTTCTCTTTTTCCCTTGGGTTTTCTAGTGGTTGTCATATTCTTTGCATCTGTCTTCTCCTAGACTTGTGCAGAGATTTTTTTTTCTTATTGTTTTTTTTTTTTTTTAATCTTTTGCTAGTTTTCTTTATCCTGAGCTCCTCTGAGAATTCCTTCATTTGTTTTCACTGGCTGCTCATGCTTTATATCTTTCTCCAAAACCACATCTCTGCTGTTTCGTGTTGGTGTCTTGTTTACTGTCCTAGTCTTGCGGTATAGCTCAATATAGCAGTAAAATAAAAAAAACCTTTCTTTCTTTTTTTAAAAACATTCACTTAATTGTTAAGACTGTAGCATGACCCAACTCTATGAAAGAGTTGTCCTACAGGGGACACCATCCTTTTACAACATCATAGGAAATGAAGAGGCTTATTCATAATTGACTGATGTGTCACATGTGTAGCAAAATGAATAAATGCACTTGGGCATTGGAAGAATGGAGTCGTAACTGACTGACATGTCACATGTATACCAAGCTGAAGATATGCACTTGTGGCACTGGAAGAATGAAGTCATAACTGACTGGCATGTCACATGTATACCAAGCTGAAGATATGCACTTGTGGCACTGGAAGAATGAGGTCATAACTGACTGGCATGTCACATGTATACCAAGCTGAAGATATGCACTTGTGGCACTGGAAGAATGACAGTCCAGCTTCTGCTGCAAGACTAACTTGTATGTGAGAAACAAAGGATGCCATCATCAGTTAATGGCAGCAATCTGAAGCCGTCTGCTTTATTCTTCAAAAGATATCCTACTCGATATCTGAGAGTGTCCAAAGAAAAAGAAAAGTGTCTTCCTCATGTTGTAGACAGCAGCTTTTGCTTTTCCTATTCTTGACTTGACTTCAGCTGTGCTTTTTTGTTGTTCAGAAGTATTTGTATGAGAGAATTAATGTATTTCAGTCTGTCACTACACATTACATATACACGTACATATAATTTTCGCTCTTCTTAGATTGGAACAAGGACTGGAAACCTGGTCCAATTCCACGAACTCCTGAGGAACGAGCTGCGGCGGCTAAAAAATATGGCCTCCGTCCAGAAGACTACAATTGTTTAGTTGATAAAGAAATAGGCGACTACCCTGATCTTCCATATGTTTCAGTACATCGGAGAGACCCTTATGAAGATTATGATTTCCCAGGACTTAGAAGGAACTTTCGAGAACCTGTACGAGACTGTTTTTTATAAGCTACACATGTATTGATACTTGTTAATGTGCATATTTATGTATTTTACAGATCTTTTGATTCTTATGTGGGCTTTTAGGGTTAGTATTAAAAATAATATGAAGCTGTTTTTAAAGGGACTCTAATGAGATTGATGTCTCTTTTTGACTAGTCTGTCCTCCGACATTCCCTGGTTAGATTTTAAAATGCATGTATCTTCTTTTGAAGCTGATCAGTTGAGTCTAGAGGGGGTTGTTGCAACATAAGCAGGGCAGTTTTTATGTATGAACTGCTTAGACAAAGTGATAAATATTAAGGAGAGTAGAAGAATAGGTCTTCTTGTTTGAAATTCATCTTCTCAGGTGATAAAGAAGTACAGTGATCTCACATACTTCACATTCATTGCTCCCCCTCATACTGTAATGTTCGTATATTTCCTTTGACCCCTCATTAGCATGAAAAAGTATTGTGGGAAATGATGTGTTCAAATTTCTGTAGTGGACACTCTAAAGAGGGAATCTACTTTACAGGGTTTACTTTTAAGGACTTATTTCAGTCAGATTTGACTGAAGGTGGCAATCATGTCATGCCATGATGTGGTTTTTGTTAAGTTTTATGTTGTTCTAAACTGTTGTTTATGTATACTGTACAAATTTGAGGCAGTTCTGAATACTATAATTCTGTAGGGCTATGATAAATTGTATGCAGATGTCAGGCTGTGTGCAGGAAGTAGTACTGCACCATGGAGGAAGGGTATCAACCCATATTCTTAAATATACCTTCTCATCATCGTGTTCCCTGCCCACCGATTGTCACACTGTTCCTTAGATCTTCATCTTTGTTGTTTTCTTTCAGTTCATTTGGTATACGCTGTCATGTGGGACTGTCCATGACCTTTGCTCTTTTAGTCCTGACATGCCTCTCTTCAGCTTATTACTCCTTCTGTTATGGTGTATCCATTCAATGTTGACTGTCTTCTTGTGTGAAAACCTTGACAACTTTGCTGCTGTCACTTAGGTAATGCATTTTCTGCTTCTCGTGTCTTTTATCTTGATGGCTTCCTGAGACAAGATTCTTTATGTCAGTGTCTTGATCTTGTCTGCCTATCTGTAGCCAGGATTGTGATGGTAGAATCAAAGGTCTGACATGCTGATACCTCAGCTCTCTCTGTACACTGTATAGCTCAGACCTCATTTGCCCCTGGACTTCTCTTTCCTGTATACTTGTCAGGGTTTTGTAGTTAATATTTTCTAGTTATAATATTACCATATAATAGTATAATATATAATAGATTGGGTTCTTACAGCTATTACCAGCTGATACTATAATGAAGAATTTGAATATCAGTTATGGTTGTCAAGTCTATCAAGTTCTAAGATTTTTTTCATTTCATTAAAAAACTGTAAAATTTATAATGCATCTTGTTCACATTAATTTTTGTTTCATTTCTGAAACTGCTGTTAAAAGTACATATTAATCTTGTGTCCTAAATCACCTTTAGCTCCACCCAAACAGTGAGATCGTTGGTGGAGATTTGTGGGATACAGTTGAGACAGGAAGATACACGTTGTGAGTATCTCCTCTGTCATTAGAATTTTATTATGCATATGAGTTTGATGTAACATATAAATCAGTTAAGATCAGAAATGGAATAATTTCTTTCAGGAATTCACTAGCAAAGAGCATCATATTGTTTGTTACTGGTACCAATGAAATGTTGTTCCCAGCTTGTTAATGTTCATTTGATTTAGATTCAAAATATGCCATTTACAAGTGACCAGGCACTGAAAGATAATGGGAAAAATATGCTGCCAAAAGACCCATCTTTCACCACAATAATTGGTGTATAAGTATACAACTATACACTAAACACTGCAGTAAAGCTGTGATACTAGAATGTATAAAATTGGAAAAAAGTAGGAGCAGCTTTATTACTTAACGATTACAAAGTTGTGACGTTTCGGCGTGAGCCTTAATCATACAAAAACATACAGGACGAAGAAATAGGGAGAGGCGATAAAGTATAGATTTACATGAATACTGTTAAAAAAAAAAAAAAATTTTTTTTAAAAAGGAGTACTTAGCTGTAAATTGCAAGGTGTGGCTTGTCTGGCGGTGTGTGTCAGGAATGGATCTGGCAGGACGTGGAAATTGTTTAAATAGAGACCTGTGACATGTGGTCGGTGGGTTGTAACTGGGAGTGGTGGATGGGGAACCGGGGAGGGGAGAGAGAGTGACGCACTACTGGCCTAGCTGGGAGAATTTGAAACAGGTGATTGGGGAAGAGGTGTTGCAGAGAAAATAGCGGGGTTGCAGAGTGATGCTGTGAGGAAGATTGAAAAGTAAGAAGGGGTGGATTTAGTGGAGAGGTACTATAATGGTTGAAGAAGATGATGTTACGTGTAACTAAACAGCGTCCTACCAGATCCATTCCTGACACACACCGCCAGACAAGCCACACCTTGCAATTTACAGCTAAGTACTCCTTTTTAAAAAAAATTTTTTTTTTTTTTTTAACAGTATTCATGTAAATCTATACTTTATCGCCTCTTCCTATTTCTTCGTCCTGTATGTTTTTGTATGATTAAGGCTCACGCCGAAACGTCACAACTTTGTAATCGTTAAGTAATAAAGCTGCTCCTACTTTTTTCCAATTTTATACATCTTTCACCACAATACTGGGCTGAGTTATAGAACAAGTGAAGCGGGTTTACACATTTTATTACGTGGAATATTGAGGAAAAAAAATAGTGTATGTTTATGTATGAGTGTTATGTGGTACTGACTAGACATTTACTTTATATGCTGGGGTGGGGACTTGCTGAACTGTGTAGAAATGATGGTGTGCTGTTTGTAGTTTAGTTTCAGGAATTAAAATGATGCAACAGAAAACATTTGCTGCCTGGACATGGTGTATAATATTCCAGAGAGGTGAAAGTGGTTTGTGGGATTGTGTTTTATCTTGTGATAAAACTAGAGGTGTTCTCTTGTTTTGACTTTTATATGGTGACTGTGTCATGAGAGACATAAATGAAGCACAGTGTGATATGGTTAGCCACAAAGAAATACAAACCCTTAATTAAGACATGAGAGAAGGTAAAATAGTAAGAGAATGAGTGACTTGAACCAGAGTCTGTGGTTTGACTCACAGTCATTCTCTTACTATTTGCTGGGGTAAAACTGCAGAGTGAGGCATATTGGATTGCACTGTATACAAGACTGTCAGTTTGCAAAAGAGAAATGACCATTACATACTGAGCATACTGGAGGTTTCACAGTCGTGCTTTCATGTAAAACCTTGATATTCAGCATTATACACTCTAGGGGAAGGAAAAGGTCAAATCCATGTTTCCATGCCATTGAGGCATATTAGGGGATGTGGTGGTAGGCTTGTATTTCCAAGAATGCTAGAGTATTACTGTTCTTAAATCTGAAATTCATATGGCCTCTGAGATCAGAATGATATAATCACATGACATTTGCTCACTGTAGGGATGTGTTGTGTAAATATCCTCGCATTTCTCAGCCATAACTTTGTGAAATGGAGAGGCCAGCGCCTGTCCACCATCTTTACATTCCGTGGGATACCTCAGCTGACCATTTCTTGAGGCTGGGTAGATCCAGAGGTCAATCCATCCAAGAAAAAAAAATATTATGCCGCAGTGGAGAATCAAACCCACAACCTTCCAGTCGGCAGTCAGGTGCATTAATTACTACATCACTGTAGCACAAGAGATAAATAATAAATTAAAAAAGAACTGAATAAAGTAAAAATGAAAATTTAGACCATTAAAAATAAGGTTATATGGGGGGATGGAATGTATCTATAGATGGACAAGAAGACAAGTACTTTAAAAGAATAACTCGCGAAAGACATGTAGACCGGACAATAAAAAATATTTTGCTTATATTGAGAAGTACATTAAGATACTAAAAACGAGTGTGAGTTTTTAGAGAAGGGAGCAAGAGGTTGACAATGATGTTGATTGTTGGCGTGGCATGTCACCAGGTAGGAGACACAACAAGCTGGGGTGTCATTACAGCAGCCTTGCATGAATAGACAGTAAGTGATCATGATGATGATGACATATCACATCTAAAAAAGAGAGATCTTTTGAAGATGGTCAGGGTTATAGAAACAAAGGATCAGTGCATGGGATGGTGAACTAGCTATTCAGAATGATCGGAGAAGTTTGTACATGGCTTTTGCACATTACACATTTGCAGTCAGCCCAGCTATGAAACAATAGGATACTTCTTGAGGAAACCGTCATTGAAAACAGAGTTTGTTCTCCAGCATGTCAGATCAGACCAGAGTAGATTGTGCACACAGCTATCAGTATTAGAAATAAGTCTTACGAATTTGGGGCCAGACTTGAAGACAAACATCAACTAGTAAATATTTTGGCCAGTATCTGTTCACAGGACACAGCAAGCATAAACCTGGCAAACATGAGCAACAGACCAATGAAATGTAGGGGGGAGGGGGAGAAGTTAATGGTAAAACGTGGAGCAAGCTTAACTTAGTAACATGGCAGCAATATTTCAGCTCATACCTTCATCATAAAATAGCAGCAACGAATGGAGGGGAACTGAAAGAAGTTGAAACTGATACAGAAAAGTAGGTTTTTGCTTATTATAGGAGACTGACTTATTGGCATTTTTTAACAATAGCCAATGAAACATCTGTCGAAGGAGAAATTAAAACAGTGTGTGCCAGGTAAAAGGGTTGATTGATAAGTTCTCGGCATAAGGTACAGCGGATTATTTGTGGACAGCTTTTTGGGGTTATTTCTCAACATAGTTCCCTTGCAAGTTTATGCACTAAGTCCAGCGATCATGAAGTATACGGATCCCTTCTTTGTAAAAGTCAGCATCTTGTGCCAGTAGAAAGTGGTCTACTGCATGAGTGACGTCATAATCTGAAGCAAATTTGTGATCACTGAGCCCCTTTTTTAGTTTGGTAAACAGGTAATAGTCCGAAGGGGCCAAATTTGGGGAATAAGGAGGATGTTCAAGAAGCTGGAACCACAATCATGAGTGGCAGCCGTTGCCACCGCCAACTTGTGAACTGGAGCATGTCTTGATGAAGGATGACTCCTCTTGTCAATTTCCCTCCACACTTTTCCTTAGTTTTACCCACAGTTGCTTCACAAGATTAGCATAATAGGCCCCAGTGACCGTTCTGCCATTTTGAAGATAGTCTACCAATACCACACCTTCTGAATACCAAAAGATGGAAGCCATCACTTTGCCTACAGACAGAACCACCCTTGCTTTCTTTGGAGGTGGGGATCCATGATGTTTCCAGTGCTTTGACTGCTCTTTGGTTTCTGGTTGAAAATGATGAACCCAAGTCTCTCCATAGTCACAAATTGCTGAAGAAGCTTTTCATGATCTGGAAAAATGGCCAAGATTGTCTCTTGACATGTTGAGATGCTGTTATTTGTGATCAGCTCCAAGAAGTTTCAGGACCCATCGAGCAGAGACCTTGTCATTTGAAGATCATTGTGAATAATGGCATGAACACGTTCCTGGGAGATGCCCAACTCAGTAACAATGTACCGCACAGTTAGTCGTTCGTTCCTCTATTATCACGTCATGGATTATTCTGCCGGTGGTTTCATCAGTAGTTACCATTCTCAGTCTTCCTGGACGGGGATCATCTTCCAGACTTTCCATTCCATGTTTGAATTGAGCTGCCAATTTCTTCACTGTGCTGTAAGAAGGGGCACTCTCCCCTAGAGTCTCTACTATATCCTCATGGATCTACCTTCAGTGGTAAGCCCTTGATGCAGAGGTAGCGAATGACTGCTCGATGAGAAAATTTATCCATTTCTTTCACCCCTGACCACTCAGTAGCCTGTAAAAAAAAATTGTTTGCAGTTAATTTGTTCTTCTTCTTCTTCTTCGTTCACTTCTACCACCAAGAGCGTACTGTGATCCTACTAAATTTACGCCTGTGGTCCTCGTTAAGTCCCGTAGTCCCCCGTGTGGTCCCCGAAAGGACCACACGAGATCCCCAAGAGGACCACAAGGGGTTCAGAGTATTGCAGGGCTTTAGCCTGTATTCTTGGTGGGTCTCTGAAGTGAATTGCGTGACACCGTGGTTTTCGTTGCACCAGTTTAGTCTAGAGTTGGACTTTCTCACCGGAAGACCTCGACGTGTTTAGGATATCAGTGCATCCCCGCCGGGTGAGAGGTGGTTGTCTATCTAAACTGCCCCGGTCCAGTGTCTCCGACTTCAGCATTTTGTGGTCGTGGCCGCTACCCTTCCTAGTTTTGACCAGGACGGAGCTTTTGTCCAGGAGGACGAATCCTCGCCACTAGTGACTTCCACCCCTGGGTTGAGCCGGTTTAGGCATATTATCCCAGTATGGGTGTGTTTGGGATGTGACCGACCTCTAGAGCAGAGGTACTGTGACATGCATAGCCTTCAGGATTCACCCCTGGTGTGAGCCGGTTTAGGCATAATTCACCAGTATGGGTGTATATCAGGCGTGACCGACCTCTAGAGCAGAGGTGGCATGACATGTCTAGCCATCAAGTTCCACCCCTGATGTGTGCCGGTTTAGGCATATTTCACCAGTGTAGGTGTATTTCGAACGTGGCCAGCCTCTAGAGCAGAAGTGCCGTGGTATGTGTAGCTCTCGCAGCGATACTACTGGACATACTGTTTAAATTTCACTTTATCCTTTCCACCACCTTTTCACATCGGCACCGCACAGCAACCTTTATTTCTTTTCCGCATTTTCTTCCTTGACCGGGAGGAGCTTCACTCCATGCACGGATTCGAAAAGTCTCACCAGCAGTGTATTAATTTGTTGAAACTTGGTGTTTAATTTTACATTAACCTGATCGACAAATGCACCTAATATCAACTGTGTGTTTCAAGTATTTGTACATTATGCTAAGAACTTATCAGTCACCCCTCGTATTACTTGTGTTTGATGTTGCCAGGTAGCATTGATCAGTCTGGATAAACATCACATATAAAATGGAGCTTTTATGAAAGTGATATTCAAATTTTAGGAGCATACGCTACAAGAATGCCCAGACTGTGTTGGTCAACGTTTTATCGAACTGGCTGGAGGGGTTTGACCTGATGCAGAAGCTCCGGAGCTGACAGAGAAGAAAACCAGTCTTTTCCATAGCGTGAAAGCTCTTAAGTTTAATATAGTCTACAGCTTAACATCGAGGAAGAAGAAGATAGAGCATTGTGTTACTTATTTCTCCTGAAGTATTTACTGTTTTCTTACTCTTTTAAACACTGTTTCTCATGCAGATGCCAAAACAGTACCCTTTCAATGAATTGTATCTGGAGAGAGGAGGTGACCCAGCACTGGAACAGGAGGTGAAGCATTACACATTTGAACCAGCAGAAGAAGAATAATGACCTTTAGCAAGGTCACATGGCTCCTTGGCCACAATGTGTGTGGAAGTATATATATATAGAATGGAACTTTACCATTGTAATGTGTAACTTCTGGAAAGTTGTATAGTTTTATGTCAAAACATACAGCCACACTCTAGTTTGACAAGATTTATTAATGTCAAAATATACAGCCTTGCACTAGTTTTGACAAGTTCTAAATGTGCAGCAATTAATTATTGAAATGCAGCACCCTTTGTAGTTTTAATATATTTGTTCTAAGTACACACATAAAACTTCATGAGAAGAATAGTGTCAGTGTAGCAGATAACATAGTCTGGCTTATCAGTTTTGATAGAAGTGCATGATGGACATAGTGGCATAAATTTCATGTTTGACTGTAAATGTGAGAGGTCAAGAAAAGCACTTACCATAATGCTCCGAATGCTTGAGTTTAATCCAGGTGCAAATAAATGGATAAGCCAAATAATATTTTGAGTAAAATGATGTAGAAATTATATTTTTGTGACATTGTTTTACTGCAGAAGTTGTTATTTGTCTTCTTGGATGGAGTGCTTGTTCAGATTTCTCTCCGTTTACTCATTTTATTTGGTCATGGTGTCATTTTATTGTGGTTGTCATATTGTCTTATAGAGGTATGGACAGCATACAGCATGGTGTCATTTTATTGTGGTTGTCATATTGTCTTATAGAAGTATGGATAGCACACAGCATGGTGTCATTTTATTGTGGTTGTCATATTGTCTTATAGAAGTATGGATAGCACACAGCATGGTGTCATTTTATTGTGGTTGTCATATTGTCTTATAGAAGTATGGATAGCACACAGCATGGTGTCATTTTATTGTGGTTGTCACACTGTCTTATGGATAGCACACAGCATGGTGTCATTTTATTGTGGTTGTCACACTGTCTTATGGATAGCACACAACATGGTGTCATTTTATTGTGGTTGTCATACTGTCTTATAGAAATATGGATAGAACTCAACAAGGTGCCATTTTATTGTGGTTGTCATACTGCATCAGATGTTTCTCAGGTTCCTGGGGGGCATTGTTTATTCAGTTTTTTACAAAATTCTTTGTATGTCACCAACATAGGGAGCAAAGACGCTGTCCAGTTTGGCAGTCGGCAGCCCAAGCTTGCATGCTAGCATAAGGATTGGCAAACCATGACTGATTGACAGCCTGTCCTGCTGTCTGTTGGTACTACCAGTAACAGGCCTAGCCTGGCATACTTGATAGGGATAGTCGTAGCCCCCATGGTGGTGGAGTCTGCACATCCCCTGCTCTTTAGCTCCACTCCTGGGCTGAAAAAAATAGGTGCCCTAACCCACTCCCGAGCCAACATGATTCTGTTCCCCGGCATCTTCACTGGACCAGCTCCAGGGAGATGGAAGAAGTCACTATACATGAAGGAATTAGTCATTAGACTGGACAAAAAAAACCAAACCAGACACAAAGAAACTAGATCTGTAAGACGAGGTTTGTTTTTGCTGTGCTTTCCAACTCTGTCATTAATGTGCGTAGGAACCGGTCACAAGAAATCCGTCTAGTGGCAGGGAGCAGTGCATCCCCATTCTCTCGTCATTTTAGAAGGTGGTTTCAAAACACATAAATGCCAGAAATTTACTGAACCTGTTAAGTGTCACTCTTCTGTACTGCCTCTCATGGCCGATTCCATCAGCTATTTGACTAACACAACTGGCTGCAGCGACAGCTGACCAGTCTTGGGAGTACAAGCTCTAACCTCTCTACTCATACTTCTCCCATCTTAAAGTTCCATCTTTTGATTTATTTCACAAGTGGTACAGTGTCTCCACACATAGCTACTCTCCATAAACAAAGTAAATATGATAGCTTCAAAAACTATTCAAAGCACTTCAAACATGACAGAAAGAAAAGCACCAAGAGAAAGACTGAATCAGACCCAAGACTCCAGCAGCAAAAGCAAACACCCAGCCATGAAGACAGTAAACCAACTCAGATTTACCCAGTTAAATGATAAAATGCATACTTTAAAAAAAACAAAAAAACCCAAAACTCTTACGTTCTAAAGGTTAAATATCTGCGTTTCTTGCTGTCACATCTACAATTCAATTACCATATAGAAATTAGTAAAATGGTCTAGTACTAATGAGTGCAATGAAAAAGCCTTTTTTGAAACAGTATAAAGGAGACCAGCTAGCGTAGTGGTTAGAGCACTCGTCTAGCAACCAAATGGTCGAGGGTTTGAATACCCAGTGGAGCGGGGATTTTTTCTGACCAGTACAGCCCTGAGGTTGATCCAACCTCATAAAATGGGTACCAGAGAAAATCTGGATAAATATACCTTCATGCATGGTCACACATGGGTGAATAAAAGTCATAACTGGTCATTTATATATATTGGTTAAGTGCATCGACCAAATGAGTCTTAAACACTCTACTACAAGGTCCATGAGAAAATGTGAATGTTCATAAACCTAGGTATCAGAACAAAAATCAATCATTAATTGATAAACGAAAGAAAATATGAACTGTACATTGTACTTGTACATTTTTTATTCCACGGCAAGGATATTAAGAAAAGCTAATATGCATCACTATGCTTACCATAATATTTGTTTCTCAAACCGGGATGCCTACCATAATATTTTTTTTCTCAAACTGGGTCAGTTTTGAGAAAATAACAACAGAAAATAAAGCCTACAAGGATATGTACCTGTGACTGAAAAGGCTAAATAAAGAAGTTGTAAAAAAAAAAAACAGCGAGTTAAAAGCAATTTTTAATAACTCAACTGAACATAGCTTATTATTAAGAAGTTATTAATATTTATCACTAGTGTGAACTTGCTGTAAAAATTCTGTGTTATTTTTAATGGCATCAAAAAATTCACTGAAATTTAGTTCACTGTTAATTTTGCAGCGTAGTAAAGCTTTGATGGTTGATTCAGCCATTCTAACTCTTTCTTCAGACCGTGTGATATTCATTATTGAGAATACTCTTTCCACTGGTGCAGATGTGCCTGTCATGCTGAAAATGTATTCTATAATTCGAACAAGATTGGGAAATGAAATGTTCTTCTCTTTGAAATTGTTGTATCCATTTTTCTTCACAACTCAGTGCGTTTAAAATATGAGAATATATTTGAGGAAGTTCCTGCCGCCGTAGGCTTGCCTTATGTTTCGCACATTTCAAGTGATTTTTAATGTCCGAATGCCCACCATGAGCTGAAAATTCTGAAAAGCAAAGGTCTCATTTCACTTTGTCAATACGATCACAAACTTTTAAAAAACAGATAATCTTTTTTAATTCATCAGCAAACACACAGTTTCTTTTTGGCATTTTGGACATTAAATTAATTTAATGTGCAGTAGCAAATGCCAACTTGCAATTTGAACTCAGCTAAGATAGGACATGCGCAACAATGATGTGGCCAGTGTAAGTTCCAGTGTAGCCAACTCTAACTGAAACAAAATATCTAATGATATTTAATAAAAATATCTGGATCTCATAGGCTGCATGCTATTATAAATTCTATGAAAAAATATCTGGATGAAAAAATAAAACATCTAAATTCACTAGGCCACGTGCTATTTTTGGGGGAAAACATCTAGACAACTTTAAAAGTACTTAGATCTAGATACAAAATATTTAGATTGGCAACAGTGAGTGTAACAGAGGGGATATTTTAGTTGCCAAATCACCATTTTACCAGAGGCTGCACTATTTTTTTTCTCAAACTGGGTCAGTTTTGAGAAAATAACAACAGAAAATAAAGCCTACAAGGATATGTACCTGTGACTGAAAAGGCTAAATAAAGAAGTTGTAAAAAAAAAAACAGCGAGTTAAAAGCAATTTTTAATAACTCAACTGAACATAGCTTATTATTAAGAAGTTATTAATATTTATCACTAGTGTGAACTTGCTGTAAAAATTCTGTGTTATTTTTAATGGCATCAAAAAATTCACTGAAATTTAGTTCACTGTTAATTTTGCAGCGTAGTAAAGCTTTGATGGTTGATTCAGCCATTCTAACTCTTTCTTCAGACCGTGTGATATTCATTATTGAGAATACTCTTTCCACTGGTGCAGATGTGCCTGTCATGCTGAAAATGTATTCTATAATTCGAACAAGATTGGGAAATGAAATGTTCTTCTCTTTGAAATTGTTGTATCCATTTTTCTTCACAACTCAGTGCGTTTAAAATATGAGAATATATTTGAGGAAGTTCCTGCCGCCGTAGGCTTGCCTTATGTTTCGCACATTTCAAGTGATTTTTAATGTCCGAATGCCCACCATGAGCTGAAAATTCTGAAAAGCAAAGGTCTCATTTCACTTTGTCAATACGATCACAAACTTTTAAAAAACACATAATCTTTTTTAATTCATCAGCAAACACACAGTTTCTTTTTGGCATTTTGGACATTAATTTAATGTGCAGTAGCAAATGCCAACTTGCAATTTGAACTCAGCTAAGATAGGACATGCGCAACAATGATGTGGCCAGTGTAAGTTCCAGTGTAGCCAACTCTAACTGAAACAAAATATCTAATGATATTTAATAAAAATATCTGGATCTCATAGGCTGCATGCTATTATAAATTCTATGAAAAAATATCTGGATGAAAAAATAAAACATCTAAATTCACTAGGCCACGTGCTATTTTTGGGGGAAAACATCTAGACAACTTTAAAAGTACTTAGATCTAGATACAAAATATTTAGATTGGCAACAGTGAGTGTAACAGAGGGGATATTTTAGTTGCCAAATCACCATTTTACCAGAGGCTGCACTATTTTTTTACTTTTGTATATTCGACACTTTTAACATTTTACCAAATAACCAGGACAAAATGACAAACTGGCTAGGATGCAGGGACCACATCATCAAACCGGGACAGTCCTGGTCAAAGCAGGACATCTGGTAAGCCTATGCATCACAAAAAAAATGTATGCTATACATGTAATTTTTGGTGCCATTCCATCTCATAATAAGCATTTAACAATGTGGCAAAGGACTGGGCAACAGCACTAACTATAGCTTATGATTATGATAAAAGAATAAACATTTAATTAAAATTGTTAAAGGGTTATCTTCATTGTGCATCGGACAGATCTACAAGTGCTCTAAACTTCTACTGCGAAGGAGAATCTGAGAACAATGCATGTGCTCCATCAAACTTCTGCGGTGAAGGAGAATCTGAGAACAATGCATGTGCTCCATCAAACTTCTGCAGTAAAGGAGAATCTGAGAACAATGCATGTGCTCCATCAAACTTCTACTGCGAAGGAGAATCTGAGAACAATGCATGTGCTCCATCAAACTTCTGCGGTGAAGGAGAATCTGAGAACAATGCATGTGCTCCATCAAACTTCTGCGGTGAAGGAGAATCTGAGAACAATGCATGTGCTCCATGAAACTTCTGCAGTAAAGGAGAATCTGAGAACAATGCATGTGCTCCATCAAACTTCTGCAGTGAAGGAGAATCTGAGAACAGTGCATGTGCTCCATCAAACTTCTGCGGTGAAGGAGAATCTGAGAACAATGCATGTGCTCCATCAAACTTCTGCGGTAAAGGAGAATCTGAGAACAATGCATGTGCTCCATCAAACTTCTGCAGTGAAGGAGAATCTGAGAACAATGCATGTGCTCCATCAAACTTCTGCGGTAAAGGAGAATCTGAGAACAATGCATGTGCTCCATCAAACTTCTGCGGTGAAGGAGAATCTGAGAACAATGCATGTGCTCCATCAAACTTCTGCGGTGAACTAGAATCTGAGAACAGTGTACACACTCTGTCAGCCTGCTACTGTAAAGGAAAATCTGAGAACAATGTAGCACTGGAGAGAACCTTGATGAATAGGAGTTGATGGGCAAGACTTGATTCCATGCACCAAGTCAGAGACTGCATATGTCAGTTTGGCCAATCCTACAATAACATTTGATAAAAATGGGAAAATGCTTAATAGGTTCAGTGTGGCTTACAAAAACACAATTAAAAAATTGTAATGAAATTATAAAATATATTTATCATAACCAGTTTTTACAGATAAGGATGAACAAAATGTGGATAATGTTAAGCCATGCAACAGTTTGTTTTTTTTAAATTGAAATGAAATAGGTTTATAAAATAAACATTAAGAATGTTACTATAAGAAGTGCTATGAAAAGTCAACAATATATCTTCTTGCATCCTTCCCGTACCGTTAAAAATCACACAGGGCTCGCATATTCACTAAGTTTTCCAGTTTTCAGCGAGCTTTTCAACCTCATCAAGGGATGTTGTGCCCACTAAACTGGCCTCTCTTAACAATGTCCTCTTTAGAGTTTCAGGTGGTTGACCTATTTTTCTTCGGCCTATTATGTTCCACTTGACAGCTTGTTTTGGGATTCTGTGATTGTTTCTTCTTATCACATGACTGACATATGTCATCTTTTTTTTCTGATTACCCATGAGACAGGATGTTTGCTCTTCTGTCTTATCTCTGCGTTGTTCTTGAATTTGTTCCACTTTATACCAAGTATTTTCCTTAGGCATTTGTTTTCAAAAGAGTCTAATTTCTTGTCTATTTCTTTAGTTGATTTCCAGATTTCGCATGCATAAATGAAGGTGGATGTTACATTTGAAATGAATAATCTTAACTTGGTTTTTTGTGCTTATAACTTTTGAATGATGTATGTTCTCAAGATACTTGAGATGCTGCTTTTGCAATTCTAATTCTAACTTCCTTTCTGGTGTCACCATCTTGGTCTGTGTAGCTGTCAAGGTATGCAAATTGGTTTCCTTCAACAGCTGTTCCTTCTAGTATATTTTACCTTCTTGATTAATAAGAAGTTTCATTATTTTTGTTTTTTTTTCTTGTTAATTTCAAGTGGCACCAAGACCAGATAAAATAGCCAAGGAAGAATTGGAAGCATTAGGAGAGCTTGGCATAGAAATAATTACCAGATTGTTGAATGCATCTATAACAGTAACTATGTCCCCATCAGACCTTTTGCAATAAATTTTTATTGCCCTACCAAAGAAAAAAGGTGCAGCTGAATGTGAAGACCGTCGAACCATTAGTCTTGTGAGCCATGTTACCAAAATCCTACTTCGTATTGTTATGAGAAGAGTCGGGAGCAAAATAAAACAAGAAATCGCTGAAGAACAGTGTGGCTTCATCAAAGGAAAAGATATAAGTAACGCCATATATATAATAAGAACATTGATGGAGAAATCAATAGAAGTAAAGATGGACCTATACTTATGCTTCATAGACTACTGTAAAGCATTTGATGAAGTGAGACACACAGAAATTATAAGAATGCTGGAAGACATCAACTTATCAAAATATATATTGGCAGCAGTGAGGGTCAAGAACCAAATAGGAGCATTCCAAGACATAAAATTGGGAGTGAGACAAGGATGTGTTCTATCTCCTGAACTCTTCTCCTTGTACAGCGAAAACTTATAGAAATATAGAGAACATGCCAGGAATATCAGTTGGCGGGTACAACCTTAATAACTTTAAAAATGCAGACAACATAGTCCTGATTGCTAAAAGTGAAGAGGAGCTACAGGCTCTCCTGGACATCGTGGTTCGAGAAAGTAAAAGTAAAGGTCTCAGCCTGAACAAAAAGAAGACTGAAGTGATGGTCATCTCAAAGAAAAGAATACCACCAAAATGTAGCATTACCATCGATGGCACAGAACTGAAACAAGTTGATAGATTCATGTACTTAGGAACAGTATAACAGCTGATGGGAAATGTCACCTTGAAATAAAAAGCAGACATGCTCAAGCCAAGTCAGCATTCCAGAAAATGAGAAACATTTTGTGCAATAAATCTATATCAGTGGAAACAAGATTCCAAGTACTTAAATGTTACATCAAGCCAATTTTGTTTTATGGATGTGAAGCATGGTCCATGAATAAGAGAGCACAGCAAGAAATGGAGGCCATGGAAACATGTTTCATAAGAAAGATGTCGAAGGTACCATGGACAGCTAAGAAAACCAACAAAGAAGTTTTAAGAGAGGCTGGACCAAATTACAGCAAAGATCAGAGGCAGACAAGTGAGATTTGTAGGACATTTTCTGAGAAAAGGAAAACTGGAACACATTGTGGCAACTGCAAAAATTGTGGAAAGAAGAGACAGAGGAAGACAGACAGAGAAGTTACTGGATGGGCTGTCAGTGTGGCTAGGAAGAAAGTCATAATTAAGTCTAAAGACAGGGAATTGTGGAGAGAAATAATCGCCTACGCCACGCGGCATGGCACTTGAATTTCAGGTCCTATTTTACTAGTCAATGAAGACAGGATATCTGTTTTTTCTTGCACCGATTTCACATTGTCACTGATAAGAGCTGTGTCATCTGCAAAATCAAGATCTTCCAGTTGGTTCCCATGTACCCAATCAATGCCCGTTTTACCTGTGCAGCATTATGCAAAAGCAAGGGAGATAACAATATATGTATGTATGTCTATCATCATGTGCCGTGCCGACTGGCGTTGGCTATTATGCTTCTCCAGAGTACCCGATCCTTCATGCAGGCCATCAGCTCAGTTGGTGATCTCATCTCACACCATCCCGTCAGACTGTCCAGTATCATTTCTCTTGGTCTTCCTCTTGATCTTCTTCCTTCTATTTTTCCTGTTGTTATAATATTTTCAATGCCCCCTCTTCTCATTGCATGTCCTATGAAAGTACATTGTCTCTCTCTTATCTTTTTGACAAGGTTTTTTTGTCTCTCCAGCTCTTCTCCTACATTCTTCATTAGTTATTTTTGCTATCCATGGGATTCGCAACATTCTTCTAGTAAACCACATTTCTGCTGCTTGCAATGATTTTTGTGCAGACTTGCCTATTGTCCATGATTCACTTCCATATAACAAGATAGGTTCAATATAGCATTTTAGGACTCGTTTTCTAACATTCATTGATAAGGAGGTGTTGGTTAATATGTTTCTCATTCTATATATATATATATATATATATATATATATATATATATATATATATATATATATATGTATTTATATATTATATCTATTATATCTATATTTGGGTAAAGCTGGGGTGACCACCCCCAACCCAGTGCTTTACAGGTGGCGGATGGTGAAAGTCCTCCAGATATGGAGGATCCCTGCGAATAAGGATTTACCCAAATAAGCAGGCGCAGACCAACTGGCGGTAGTCTCAGAGAGCGAGTTGGAGTAGTAGGTGGTTTTACTACTATGAAATGCCTCAGGTGCTCAGTGAAGGGAATACCAGACGGGTAAGAGGTGCCTTGAAACCTCTCGCTCCCGCTGCCTTGCGGGTAGGACAGGGGGTCCAAAAGCTAACGGTAAAGTAAGAGAACAAATTTTGTAGGATTAGACCTCGGAAAAAAATTTTGTCTCACGACCTCGTTTCTTTCCGGGTGTCACGATCCCTCATGTCTGCTGAGCAGTTACTAAAGACTATGTCAACAAAACACTTTTTTTGGAGTGCTAGTTGGCTAAGTCGATAGTACGCTGTACTCTCGTGGCTAGACGGCTGCTCGTCCTACCGGAGTCCGTGTTTGAATCCCAGGTAATTCTCTTGTGATTTTTCTTTCTCTCACGTCTCACTAAAGTGCTTTGTCTACGATTTTTTCGAGGTCTAATCCTATAAAATTTGTTCTCTTACTTTACCGTACCATAGCCTCGTAGTTTCCTCTTTATAAAAATGTGTTCCAACGGGAAATCACTGTTGTAGCTCCCAAGAACAATTATGCTTATTCAGAGTAATAGATTTGTCATGAATGACGTTAATGGATGCCACAGGTGAGGCCAGATCGTCATCAAGCTACTGGTGGCAAAGCTAACAAGTTCAAAATACCAACATGGAATATTAGAACTTTATTCCAGGCTGGAAAATTTTAAAATGTATAGCGGGAAATGGAAAGGATGAAGATTGACATATCAGGAATGAGTGAAGTTAGATGGACAGGTGCAGGGAAGATAAACTCTGATAAATATACAATAATATATTCAGGAAGTGAGAAACATGAACGAGGAGTAGGAATAATATTTGACGAACAAACAGCAAGGACAATTGTAGAATATTTGAACATCTCGGACTGAGTCCTGCTAGCCCAACTGAAAGGACGACCAATAAACATAAATATTATACAAGTGTATGCTCCAACATCTGAAAGTTCTGAAGAAAATGTACAGCTATTTTATAATGACATAGAGACAGCCCTAAAACACACAAAGTCACATAAAGTTACTATAGTGATGGGAAATTTTAATGCCAAAGTTGGTAAAGGAAGAACTTCAGACATCGTTGGTGACTATGGACTGGGGGAAAAGAATGACAGAAGTAGTAACTTATTTGAAAGGGCAAGAATACATAGCATGGTTGTAGGAAACACCTGGTTTAAACAACATTCCCAAAGACTGGCAATGTAGACTGACAACGTGGTGCAGCCCAGACAAAAAGACTTTTAACCAGCTAGACTACGTATTAATCAACAAACGATTCCGCAATGGCTTACTGACAACAAAAACCATCCAAGGAGATGACTGCAATAGTGACCATGATCCACTCTGTGGAAAAGTTAGAATAAAGCTAAAGAAAGCAGCCAGAAAAGTGAGAAACATCAAACTGAATACAGAACTCCTTAAAAATGACCAAGAACTGTGAGAACAATACAAAGTTATTATAACAAATAGATACAATGCAATAGCAAAGACAAATAGCATAGATGAACAATGGGCAATGTTAAGAGATTCTATCCACCAAACTGGTATGGAGATAATACCACCGAGCTTCACCTATAGTTTGTACACAATACTAAAAACTGTTTTACAATGTGCAATTAACAAGTTTTTTTAACACAATGTATAAAATTAATTTCATCATGCACATGAAATACTTCCAGTTGTTCTAAATTAAGGATATGTTCAAAATAATAGTAATGAATATTTCCAACTATTGCTAACGCCAAGTTTTGCGACAAATTATCATCAGCCTGTGCCAATTTCACAGGAAAGGTTGACTACAATGGATCTCCTGGCTGCAGCCTCTTGTATGCATTTGGTCAAGCAGACTCCACTCTTGGTGTTGTTCACCCAGCTATATCATTATTATCCCCTTGCTGTATCCCTAAAACATATAGTTTTCATTATCGTACTAGTTGTAGCTAGATTTCTTGTATTTACGATTCGTTATTTCTCGTTTCCGAGAAACAGATGATCTAGTACTGCTTTGTTTTCTTTTCTTTTTAAGGAATATGCTTCAATGTTCTCCATATCCACATAAGAACCTTAGTCTTCTTTTTCGTACTCTTCCTCCTTCATCACCACTATCCGTTTACAGTGTACGTGTTGTATACAAGTAAATGATTTTGCGACATAATGGACACGATTTTGATACATCGAACGTATTTTTGGCCGCGCATGTCCTCGTTCTTACATCATGAAATATAGCAAAAGTTGCTTGCTATCTTGAGAACGGAGTTATAAAACCTGTTCATTTATTGCTTATCACAAAAGCAGCCAGCCTCAAGTTTGTGAGTACTATCATAGGACAAGTTTCACAGAAGTAGTGCATGTCTCTGATTTTCAAATAAATAATCATACAATCGGCTTTATATCGCGGTTTCAACAGAAGTTGACGATCTAGGGTTTCAAAATGCACCGACTACCAACTTTTGTTGATTGCCGTTTTATTTATTTATTTTAATTTCACTTTTTTAAGCGCAAAAGAGAATTTGTTAAAATATTAACTTCATAATTAAAATACAAGCAGTTGAAATGAACTCTCAATGTTAGCATCAAATAATTTGAACGTGACAATAAGTGACATTTTCCATGTTGTTGTTGCTGTCAACAGATTGATCCAGAATGTGTTACTCGAAGAAAGCACGCACCACTGCCATATTTTATCTTTTAATTGAGGGAGTGTACCTCATGAACCCTGCTAGCTTTCCAAGAACCTATTCACCCCCCCCCCCCATATTTATTATCCAAGCTGCTTCTGGTGATATGTGTAATGAAGGTACATATAGTTGTATGGTTCACTTTTACAGAAATGACAGAGGGAATGAGGAAATTGAGAGAAAAAACATAAATGGCAGAAAGTATGAAATTAAGATGAGAATATATAAATGAAGAACATACAACATCCAATATTTTGGCATCAGCCTTTTTCAAGGATTACATACAAGAACAACACAACACCTAAATAAAAAGAAGAAAAATGAAAAACTTAGCGTTGTGGCATCCTCCTAGTACAGAATATAACAAATGCTCCCTAAAGGTGGAGAAAATGGCTGGGAGATGACAAAGAAAAACAACTTCGACCAATCAGATGTCAGCGGCGTATAGGTGGTGAAAGGGAAAGAACACTGTGGGGAAGAAGGTGCAGGAAAGAGACAGGAAGCTATAAATACCTTTTCTTCTTCGTTCGCTTCTACCACCAAGACCACCCTGTGATCCTACTGAATTTACTCCCATGGTCCTCAATAGGTCTGTGGTCCCCGAAAGGACCACACGGGATCCCAAAGAGGATCACAATAGGTTCATAGTATCACAGAGCTTGAGCCTGTATTCTTGTTGGGTCTCAGAAGTGGGATTGCATGACACCGTCATTTTCATTGCACCAGTTTAATCTAGAGTTGGATAAATACCTTATAGCTGCTAGAGAAGAAGGGGAGGGCTGGGAGATAGCACTAAAACTTATGAATGATGGGAGATAGCACTAAAACTTATGAATGATGGGAGATAGCACTAAAACTTATGAATGAAAAACTGCAGCGAAATGAGTGGGGCTAAGACGAGAAAGTAGAGCATGTATAGCAGAAAGTAGTTGGAAATCTAAAGAAGTTTAAAGGAAGCTAAATTTATTGTTAATTCCAGCTCTGGGTGGAGACAGCCAGCCTGGAAAATAAGGCGCTGTTCTAGAACCTTATGAGATCATTCATCAGAAGAACAGGAGTGAATTGCAGTAACAGAAATGTCCTGTTTTTCTAGGTGGTTTCTTGACAGAAGTGTTTTGCCACAGGGGTCCATGCCCTCTGCTAAGCATAAACCAGTTTCTCTACATACAGTGGTACCTCGGGTCATGAACTTAATTCATTCTTTGACTCCGTCCATGAACTGAAACAATTTTTCCCATTGAAATTAATGCAGATCCAATTAATCCGTTCGCCTGCCCCAGAAAATTATTGCTTTTTTTTTTACTTTTTATTAATTTATGTGTGGCAAAAATAACTTTACCTTTGTGATTGATAATTGCTGGCACAGGTAGATGGTAGAGGAGGAGGAAGGCTACTCCTTCGAAGGTGAGTCCCATTCCATAACAACATCGGGCAACTGTGTAGGTACTTCTAATTTTTTGCTCTTGTTTGTATCCAGGGAAGTGGTTCATTTGCTGGCTCAGTGGCTGGTTTTTTTCACAAGATAGCAATCCAGAGACATTTGTCTTTTTTTTTTGTTGGATAATTTTCCGAAAATGAGACATCATATTCTCATTTAAAATGTCCACTGCTCTGCTGGTCACAGTTTTGTTAGGGTGATGCTTCTCAATGAAAACCTGCACTTCACTCCACTTGCTACAAATTTCTTTGATCTCAGCACTTGAAACATGTACCACCTCTTCCTCCTCCTCTTCTGAGTGCTCCTCCTGCAAAACTTTCATTTGTTCACGTTGCAGCTCAACAAGTTCTTCTGTGTTGAGCTCTTGTCTGTGGCCCTCCACCAGCTCCACTACATCCTCCTCGTTGACCTCTAAGCCCAAACTCTTGCCAGTGGTCACAATCTCGTTTACTAGAGTTAGTCTCCTCAAAGTCTCTATCAGGCACATAACATGGCCAAAGTCTCCTCCAGGCAGATTGAAACATGTGGTTGGAGACATTGTTCTATGCCTTGTCAGTGAGGTTTATGCAGTGGAGGATATGGAAGTGATCCTTCCAAAAATCATGCAGGCTCAAATCCGTGTCGTTGGTCGCCTGGAAACACCTGGAAAAAAGAGCCTTTCTATATAAGTTCTTGAAGTTGGGAATTAGTTGCTGGTCCATGGGCTGGATGAGAGGAGTGCTGTTAGGAGGCAGAAATCTGACTTTTATGAGGTCATCTTCAACATCAAAGTCTTCTTCCATTCTTAGAGGATGGGCAGAAGTATTGTCCTTAACCAGCAGACACTTAAGGGGCAAATTATTTCCCTCAAGGTATTCCTTCAGTCAAGCACTCCATAAAAAGTAATCTTGTTACCCAGGCCTTGCTATTTGCTCTCCACAATACCGGAAGTTTACCCTTTAGCACTTTATTGCATTTAAAAGCGCGCAGATTTTCAGAGTGGTCAACTAAAAGAGGCTTAATCTTACAATTACCACCTGCATTAGCGCACAATAAAAGTATAAGCCTGTCCTTCATTGGTTTGTGGCCAGACAGTGACTTTTCCTCTTGGGTTATGTAGGTCCTTCTTGGCATTTTTTCCAAAAAAGTCCCATTTCATCGCAGTTAAAACCTTGATATGGTATGTAACCTTCAGAGTTGATAAAGTTTGCAAATTCCTCTACATAGGCATCTGCTGCTTTTTTGTCAGAACTAGCTTCCTTTCCATGCCTAACAACACTATGAATTCCAGTTTGGCAGTGAAATTTCTCGAACCAGCCTCTACCTGCTTTAAATTTGTCAGTGCTGGCGTCACTTGTATTCTGCATTTTCACCACTAAGTCACTGTGCAGAAGTAAAGCTTCTCGCATATTAGGGCCTCGCTAACAGTATCTCCAGGAAGCTGCTTTTTATTAATCCAAACTAACAATAACTTTTCTACTTCTTTTAACACTTGAGACCTTTGCTTTGTTAACATAGTCACTCCTTTAGCCACATCAGCCGTCTTTAGCACATCTTTGTTATTTAAGATCGTACAGATCGTAGATTTAGCCATGTCGTACTGCTTGACGAGATCAGAAACACGAACACCATTCTCATGTTTAGTTATTATTTCCTTCTTTGTTTCTATGATAATACACTTGGGCTTCTTTACACCGCTGTCACTAACAATTTTCACTTTCTTGGGCGCCATAATGAGGGTTAATTTAATGCAAAAAGCAAAAAATAAATTGTATCAAGAACAGCGCAACGACAAACAATGTTCACAGCTGGCAAACCTGAGTACAACTGATGCTGTTTGCAAGCTGAAAACATGGCGCCAAAGCCATGTTTGTGCGTTCATATGCCACGGCATTGTTTGCGGGTCAAGTCAAAATTTGTTTGGAACCTGTGTTTGTGGGCCGATTTGTTCGTGACCAGCGGCGTTTGTGACCTGAGGTACCGCTGTACTTATTGTCACAGCATTTGCACATAATAATATAAATAACATTGTGTGAAGTGCAGGTGAAGCCCTTCTGAACTCATATCGTGGACTTAGGGAAAGAAACCTGGCTAACCTCAGCAACAAATGAGCATGTGTTACATCTACAGCGACTGCAACATATGGTACCATAAAAGGTCGTGTCCTCTGTCTTAAGGTGACTTCTAAACAGGGATAATAAGTCCCTGAGGTTCTGTGTAGCCGTGCAGTTTATAGAACAAAATCTGTGTTCCATGGGCTTTTGCATACAGTAAGGGCGTGAAGGGTTAGTGCCTTCACATTTTTAGGCCACTGCAGCATTTGAGGTAGGGATGCCAGTACCTGTCCTTGCTGTCTTTGTTTTCCTTGGGAAACCTTATCTTGTTTGTTGCCTTCTTCATATAACTTTCAGTGTTGAGGGGACAAATGGACGTCTTGATAGGGCTCAACAACTTTCTTTATATAATGGGATATTTAATGCTTCTGCAATTTCCTCTCTCCGTCTCTTGCGTGGGGGGATCTTCCTCTGTTTCCTACAAATCTTAGTGTGAATGTTTTCTGTGATATACTGTCTGGTGGTACCCGTGTAACATATCCAAACCATTTGACTTGCTGTTTCTGGATATAGTGCAATACTGGTGTTACTCCAACCTTGAGTCATTTCTTGGATGGTATCATTTCTTATTTGGTCTCTTCTTGTCATATTTAGTATTCTCCTTAAGCATCTCATTTCTGTCATGATGATTTTTCTTTTGTTCTTGCTTGTTAGTGTCCATGTTTGACATTGATAGCATACAGTTGGGAGGAAAGCTGTGTTGTACAGTGCCCTTTTTTTTCTAGGTACCAAATGTTTTAAGGTTTGGTAGACTTCAGCTGATGATATCGACCTGGTGGGGGAAACTGTGCAAGAAGTCATCAGTACCTGCTTACACCTGAGAGATGTGGCACTAAAAGTGGGCTTAACCATTAACTAAGATAAGACAGAGTATATGAAGATATCAAGAGTCCAAAGGCAGAATGATCCAGATTATATAAATGTTGGAGAGATGATTATTAGGAAAGCAGAAACATACAAAAATCTAGGCACAACCTTCAACAGAAGCAACACAGTAAGTGAGGAAATTAAAATCAGAGTACAGACAGGGAATAAAATATACTTTGCCTTGCAACACCTGTATCCAAATAGGTCCCAAAACACCAAAATAACAATCTACAAAACTATAATAAGACCAGCCGTCATATATTTATCAGAAACATGGAGTACAATTAAGAAAGATGAACAATAATTGCATATCTTTGAGAACAAGATCCTAAGAAGAATCTTCGGGCCCACAAAGGATACCAACAGTGGAGAATGGAGAGCTAGAAAGAACACTGAACTGAACAGCTTATTTAAATCCCAACAAATTATAAATGTCTTGAAACTGAACAGACTACGCTGGCTGGAGCATGTAGAAAGAATGGAAAAGAACAGACAAATGAAAATGAAGTATGCACAAGAGATGAGAGAAACAAGACCAAGGGGTAGACCAAGACAGAAGAGGAAAGACAACATAGAAGAGGATATAAAAGAAATTGGTGTCACCAACTGGAGAGAGAAGATTATGAATAGAGAGGAATAGAGGCAAACTTTATGTAGTATGGCTCACAAAATATGAAGAAGGAGAAGAAGACTTTAGTGCCAGTCATTCAGAAAAAATTCCACCCCAGTGCAAAACCGAACCAGGTATCTTCAGATCAGCAGGCGAGTCACTAACTACTACAGCATTGTGGAATTATACTATAGTTTCTTGCATTTAATAATAAAAAAAATCTGATGGACTTTAAAGTGATGTAAACTAGTCAGTGTATAGTGTTTATACAACATATTTTACAAAACTCACAGGTTGCACTGATTCTGTGAGAATGAAGCCCTTCTTTCCCACCCACTGTATTCTGTCCCTGCTTTTCAACATTACATGGATCAAAAGACTTTTACCAACCAGCCCCATCCTGAGCCAGTCATTTCTTTCCTTTCTTTATTATTATTTCTACACCAGGGCTCACCACAGCATGGGAGTAGAATAAGTAAGATTAATGTGGAAAAATCAACAAAGTACTTCAAGAATGAGAGAAAGAAAAACGTTAAGAGAATAAGTGACTCAGAATCCTGGACTCTGGTAAGATGAGTGACCACCAGCAATTACATATTACATCCTTTCCCCGCCGTTAAATGTCACATATCGCTCGCATAGTTATTTGCCAAGTTTTCCTGTCTTCAGCGAGTTTTTCAACTTCATCCGGGGATGTTATGCCCACTAAACTGCCTTCTCTTAACAATATCCTCTTTAGAGTTTCATGTGGTCGACCTCTTTTTCTTCAGCCTGTTGTGCTCCACTTGATAGCTTGTTTTGGTATTCTCTGATTGTTTCTTCTCATCATATGACCTACATATGTCCATCCTCTTTTTCTGATCACCCACGAGACAGGTTGTTGTTTGCTCATCTGTCTCATCTCTGTGTTGTTCTTAAATTCGTTCCACTTTGTACCAAGTATTTTCCTTAGGCTTTTGTTTTTCAAAAGAGTCTAATTTCTTGTCTATTTCTTTAGTTGATTTCCTCGATCATTGTGTGCGGCATGCAGAGTTGGTGTCCTTGATGCTCATTTACAAGTGTTGCGAGATTCCATAATGACAGAGTTTTTCCCCATCTAGAGTCACCTCTAGATGGGTCTCTGGATGAGGTTGTTGGCCTCCTGCCCAACACCCGTTTTACAATGTGTGGCAATACAGAAGATTCATACACAAGTATGCCGGTGAGAGCATTAAAAAGTTCCCACCATCTTTTACGCCACCTGGAAACAAAAAACTCCTGCAATTACATAACAGTAATTCTCTTCATTTATTTTTAAATGTCCATGACATGTTCCCTGTTACTTGTGTGCTAACTGTGTGTCATATGTGATGTGCACCTGGCTTATTTTGTTAGGCTGAAGATGGATAAAGGGGAAAAGGTGGACATTGTTGCTGAAAGAAAGAGCACTGCCAAGCTCGATGAGCTTCTCGAGATTGAGAGGGCCATGCAGGCAAGATGGCAGGAAGAGCGAATCTTTGAGCCAGATGCCCCGCTTCCAGGATCTAAAGATGAAAAGTAAGTTTTTACCTGAAGTAGTATTTTTTTTACCTGAAGTAGGATGACGCTGATGTCGCACTGTCATCAGTTTGTTTGCCTGAAGTAGTATGAAGCTAATGTAGCACTCTCATCAGGTTGTTTATCTGAAGTAGTATAAAACTAATTTAGTACTCTTATAACATTGTTATCTGAAGCAGTAATTGTTACCTGAAGTAGTACACAGCTAATGTAGCACTCTCATCATTTTGTTGAAGTAGTATGAAGCTAGTGTAATCTCTCTCATCAGTTTGTTTGCCTGAAGTGGTATGAAGCTAATTTAGTAATTTGAACACTTTGTTTACTCGAAGTAATATGAAGGTAGTATAGTGCTCTCATCACTTTGTTTACCTGAAGTAGTATGAAACACAGGCTTACCAGATGGGAAAAGACCATCAAGTTCTTTTAGGTCATGAGGCTTGTCAGAGCAAGGATTTGATGCCATTTGTCCAATATTTTCACTGCTTTTATATTGCAGTTAAAGGAAATTTTACATCTTGGAATTTTTTTTTAGCAGTATGTTCATTTGGAACAGATTAAGTCATCATATTGTTTGGTAGTTTTCTGTACCCTTTGGTCAAGGTATGCAGGACGGTACAAGTCATTGTAGACTATACTTAAATGTGTTCTGTTATCAGCTGAAGTGGAAAGATGGAGTGTAGGTATCTTGATGGAGTGTAGGTATCTTGATAGCTCATCAGTTAGGCTAACTGTCAGGTAAGCCAAGATTCCTGGATTCAGATCCCGCAGGATGATTGGACCCTTTATGTTATCCATTTCTTCTTTTTTAGATTTGCCGTGCCTTCTCTTAATCTCTTTGGTCCTCCTAAAATACAGTCTACATTCAAGGCTAGCCTCGTCTCAGCTCTCTGTACATGAAAAACTGTTAGTGTAGTAAGGAAAAACAGATGATCACAGAAAAATCAGTTCCAGATATATAGAACAAAGTCCCAAGTTTGCAATGGTTGAACAGGTTTAGACAAAAAAGCATGCCAGTCCAGATTGTTCTGTATTTTTTTCTTTGGAAGATTGTTTTTGTGTTTTGTGTTGTTTGAAGATTGTTTTAGCAGACAATTGTCTGTTTTTGTGTTTTGTGTTGTTTGAAGATTGTTTTAGCAGACAATAGTCTTAGCAGCTGCATGTAAAAATTTGTTGTTTTAATTGACTTTATTAGAGGTTGTTTTTTTTTTTTTTGTTAAATGTTCAAAGGCAAGAGAAGTATTTGGTTACTTTCCCATTTCCATACATGAATGGCAGAGCACACCTGGGACACACCTTCAGTTTATCCAAGTGTGAGGTAAGCTTAGATTGTATGTGAAAAAATATCTAGTTCAGGCATATCTCTCTTCTTCCCCCCCCCCCCCCCCCCCCCCGAACCTTTAAGTGCCCAAAGCACATGGCTTCTGCAAGGGTTTCTTACAAATGCCTGTCTTTTACCTTTTTTTTTTTTTTTCTGATGTTGCCCAGATGAGCAGTCTGCTGTTCAACATCCTTTCCGTTGTTGTTCTCCATCTTTCCTTTAGTCTACTCCTATTCCCATGAGATGTCTATCTCAGTGCTGTTTTCATTAATGAGTCACCAGCTAAATCGGACATGGGCGACCATTTTTGTTTGATAAGCCAACAATTTTTCCATATTTACATAGAATGCGTGTAAGATTTATGAAACTCAGTTGCAGAATGTGCATAATTTAATGCATTATATCACCAAGCCGAGCTAATGCTCTACAGTATAAAATCAGTGTTTTTAATGTTTCCAGCAAATTTTAGTTTTTAGCTGTGGGTCCTGGTATCAGACAAAGGGGGTCAGGGTAGGTTTGAGAAAGTTTTCTTAAAAGGATGACTCCCATCTTTGTTGACTTGACTTTCCTTCATCCTTTTGAATTATACTAGTTTTAACTCTCAAAAAATGTTTTGTTTTGTTAGGGATGCATCTATGAAGTTCAGATTTTAATGCTTTTTCTCCAGTTCGCAGTTGGATTTCAGCGCATGCTGGGGAAAAGATGTTTATTTCCTTTTGGTATGCACTGCACTGGTATGCCCATAAAGGTAAGATTTAGTTTTCAGATTTTAGAACACTTAGGCAGCAAAAGACTTTAGGAATTGTAATGTTAGAAAATCTGGACATGGAGATTTTAGGAATGGTAATATTAGAAAATCTAGATAGCAGAAGACTTTAGGTGTGATTATATTAGAAAATCTAGATAGCAAATTACTTTAAGTATGGTAATATTAGAAAATCTAGATAGCAGAAGACTTTAGGTGTGATTATATTAGAAAATCTAGATAGCAAATTACTTTAAGTATGGTAATATTAGAAAATCTAGATAGCAAAAGACTTTAGGTGTGATAATATTAGAAAATCTAGATAGCAAAAGACTTTAGGTATGGTAATGTTAGAAAATCTAGATAGCAAAAATACTTTATGGTAACATTAGAAAATTTGTATAGGAAAAATAAGTTTAGGAATGGTAATGTTAAAAAATCTAAATAGCAGAAACCTTTATGAAGGTTAACCTTTCTTGCTGATCCTAAAAGGCATGTGCAGACAAGCTTCAGCGAGAAATGGAGGATTATGGGTATCCTCCAGTGTTTCCTCAGGAAGAAGTAAAACAGGCTCAGCCAAATCCTAAGGAGAGTGATATTGACAAGGACAAGTCCAAGTCAAAGAAGGTGACCAGATTAGGCATTATTTTCATTTTATTTATTCATCTCTGACATGTGAATCACTGTGACTCATTTCATCAGCAGTGACCAGTATAACATGTAGTTAAAGAAAAATCTGGGCATGAACAGTGAGCTTGACCAATTCCACTGATTAAAAGGAGATCAGAGTAGGCAGTCATGCTTTGTATAAAGTTTGACCACTGGAGATTGCTATACTGTGTATGACAATATAGTCTGTTTATGACATACCCTTACATACTGGTTATCTGTAGAGCTAAACGTTGCAGGTTATTGTGATATCTGCAAAATCACAGGAAATCCATGCAGTGCCCAGATTAACAAGATAAAAGGGATGGCGACTGCAGTAAAACTGGTTTAAATAAATAAGGTAGACAGAGGTGTATGGTGCAGTTTTACAAAGTGAGGGAGGAAGTGAGCAAGGTGAGAAAGAAAAAAAAAATAGAAAGTATGAGAATGTATAAATGAAAAACATACAACATCCGATATTTCGGCGTGAGCCTTATTCGAGGATACATACAAAAACGAAATACAAACACATGGAACTTATCTGAAGCGTCTTGCTCCGGGTGAGAAGCAGAAATTTGTAAAACTGCACCATACACCTCTGTCTACCAGATTAACAAGAGAGTGGAGTGTAAGCTTTACAGGAGTGTTGAACTTGATCAGATTCACACTGTTAGGCCAGGATTTGAGGCTGTCATTAGGACCTAGATAAAGCTGGATTCTGACAACAGAGCCTCAGGCTTAGAGTTCAAACACTGAAGAATGAGGCTTGTGTAAACCTGGCTAGATATAAACTGTTTTGTGTACCGTTATCTTTTTAACTACTTCATGCTGCATGATGGTCTGTGAAGAATTTAGAACTAGACTTGTGACATCATGGTAACCTTACTAGTCTATGGAAGATGATAACAAAGTCATACAAACATCCTAGTGCTTTCTTAGCCTCACTGACACAAAATACATGACAAACTTTCAGTGACATGGAAGTCTCATAGCTTCGAAGCTTCAGATGTAATGTGGTTATTAATATTTATCACTTATGATAGAACAGGTGTGTAATTTGTTAACATGTAATAAAATTTTGAGTCTTATCTCATATTATTTCTCAGAGCAAAGTGATAGCGAAAACTGGAGGTCTTAAGTACCAGTGGCAGATAATGGCTTCCATGGGATTGATGGATGATGAGATCAAGAAATTTGCTGATCCTTCGTACTGGCTTAGTTACTTTCCTCCGCACTGGATATCGGATCTGAAACGTATGGGGACTAAAGTAAGCTCATTGTGTTATATAATATAAATATATCTGCTTTATAGAAAGCGATTAAACAGGTTTCGTTAATTCTTTCTGAGCTTAACAAATGTAAGTCTGAGTGTTCTTAAAATAAAAGTTCTATCCATCTTTGTCTGTGGACATTGATTAGTGAATTAGTGAGTCGTTAATTGTTCAATACAGCTTGTAGCATCTTGAAAGAGATTTGCGTATTCTTTACACTTCTTATGGTCTGCTGTCAGTGTTTTCTTGTGTCCGACTTGCTGCTTTCTGTCTCTCTCAGCTCCACATTTTTTATGTGTTGTCTTGGGTTTGACCTCCAAGTCTTCATTACATGATTGTTCTAGCAGTAAAAATTTAGGGACTTCACATAAATGAAGTTGTTACATTAAAAATGTTGGTTTTCTTAGTTCATTTATGTTATGTGTACATCTTCATCATCACACTTCAGGTAATTTCTGTCAGCGTAAAGAAATCAGTGGATTGGTGGTTTACAATGTTTATTCTGGTACACATAACATGGTTTCACACCTGGCACTACCATATTTTACTCCCAGCTTCTTCATCCTAAGCAAAAATATCACTTCACACTATGTGTTGATATATTCTGTCATACCATCCTCTGTGAATTTAATGGCTAACAACAAAGCTGCAGGTGAAGATGAAATAACAGCAGAGATGCTAAAAGCTATCAATAGTGACAACATGAGACAACTACAGAGAATGTTTAACAAGATTTGGAAAGAAGAAAAGGTCCCTTCTAATTGGAAGAAGGGAATCATTGTGAAAATACCAAAAAAGGGCAACCTTAGTGACTGTAACAACTGGAGAGGAGTAACCTTAATATCAGTTGTGTCAAAAGTATTTTGCAAGGTCATTTTGAATAGACTCAAAGATATAGTGGATACTGCAATGAAAGAACAAGCAGGATTTCGAAAAGGGAGAAGCTGTCTCGACCAGATCTTTACTCTCAGAATAATACTTGAAGAACATATTGAAAAGCAGAAACCATTAATACTGAATTTCATAGATTTTAAGAAGGCATTTGATAGCATACACAGAGATTCATTATGGAGAATTTTATGTCTATATGGAATACCATCTAAAATTGTCAACATCATTAAGGACTTATACAATGGATATGGTTGTGCAGTCAAGACAGAAGAAGGGATGAGTGAATGGTTCCAGATTGAAACAGGCGTGAAACAAGGATGTATACTGTCTCCTTTACTTTTTGGGATTACAATAGACTTCATAATGAAAAAATGCTGCACAGGTAACACAGGTATTGACTGGGTACATGGGACCCAACTAGAAGATCTTGATTTTGCTGATGACATAACTCTTATCAGTAATAATGTGAATTCCATGCAAGAAAAAACAGATAGCCTATCTTCACTGGCTAGCAAAATAGGACTTGAAATTAACAAGGACAAAACAAAAATAATGAAAATTCCCATCAATCAAAATGGAAAAATACACATAGAAGGGACAGATATTGAAGAAGTCAATCAATTTGCATACCTTGGCAGCTACATAGACCAGGATGGTGACACTAGAAAGGAAGTTAGGATCAGAATTGCAAAAGCAGCATCAATCTTCAAGAATCTTGAGAACATATGGAATTCAAAAGTTATAAGCACAAAAACCAAGTTAAGACTATTCAATTCAAATGTAATATCCACCCTCATTTATGCATGCGAAAGCTGGAAAACAACTAAAGAAATAGAAAAGAAATTAGACTCTTTTGAAAACAAATGCCTAAGGAAAATACTCGGCATCAAGTGGAATGAATTCAAGAACAATGCAGAGATAAGACAGATGACTGAACAACAACCAGTCTCACGGGTGATCAGGAAAAGGAGATGGACATATGTTGGCCACTTGATGAGAAGAAATGAGCAGAGAATCCCAAAACAAGCTATCAAGTGGAACACAACAGGCCGAAGAAAAAGGGACAGACCGCGTGAAACTCTGAAGAGAACATTATTAAGAGAGGCCAAGTTAACAGGCATAAAATCCTTTGATGAGGTTGAAAGACTCGCCGAAGACAGGAAAAATTGGCGAACTACTTTGCGAGCCATATGTGACGTCTAACGTCACGGGAAGGATATAAGATATAAGACCATCCTCTGTGGTACTGGGTTCAAGTCTCAGCACTGGGATTTTTTTTTTTGTACACACCAAAAAAGGCCCCAGGTTCCATTCAGCCTCTAAAAACGGGTAGCAGAGAAATCTGGGAAGGTAAATGAGGCCAGGCGTGATTCTGACCACGTCACACTTTCATGTGCTGAAGGTTGTGGAAGTACAGTCCTAACACCATATCCCTGATATGCCTTAATGTCAAGGAAACAAGGATTTTATCCTTTTTTTTTTTAATCTTTTACCACCCTCTGTGACAATGTGAACAAAGTTTGCCTCATCCCAGCGTATGTACAAATGGTGCTGTAGAATATAGCTTGACTTGCAACTGGTGTGCTCTTTTGTTTCCAGAAGTACTCATCTTGAAACTAAAATATCCAAAATTTAAAACTGAGAATATGTACGCATCTTGAATTTAAGGTTTAAAGCAGAACATATTCACATCTTGAGTTTAAGACTGAAGACATTCATATCTTGAGTTTAAGATTTCAAACCAAACGCATTCACATCTTGAGTTTAAGGTTTAAAACCAAACACATTCACACCTTGAATTTAAGGTTTAAAACTGAAAATCCAGAATATATTTATAACCTTGGCTTTTGTTCTTTCTTCTAACAATTTCAGTCTTTCTGCGCTCTTAATTTTGCCAGACAAAAACGTCAGCATTTTTGAAACATTAAAATAATTACATCATGGTTACTGTGGGTATCAAGACACCAGAATCATATAAATATGTAAAAATAATCTAAACATTTAATGAAAAGAGAGAGTAAAGATTAAAATGTTATCTTCTGATTTTAGACTTATCATCTTCTGTGTCCAGAATCTGAGAAAAAAGAATTTCTGTTTTGAAGATGTTCAGAAAATTAAGTCCAAAAGGTAAAAACAGTGCATTAAAAGAAATAAAATGAACTGCTGTGGTAGTAGAATTTGGCGGCAGACTTCAGTGTTAGACAGGGATGGATATTGAAGCAATGCAACAAACAGTCTTGCATTTTTATGTATGTCCTGCAGAGAGGTTAGAGCAGCCAAGCCTTTTATTTGGACTCATTATGCTTATAGTTGTCATATTCACTTCAGAACATTGTTTGCCATTATTCTTTATTGCCAGGCCATCGGTTTAACTGATACCCATTTAGTGGTCATTTGTTTTGGAGAATATTTGGGCAATTGTTTGTTCTCAAAGCATATTTCTGACGTTTTGTTACCCAGTTTTTGTTGATGTTTTCATATATCAAGACAGTAGATTCAGGGGTCCTGATTTTCTAAAAAAAGTTTCTCTTAGTTATGTTAAAAAAAATGGCAGCAACGATGTCACTTCTCCACTGTGTAACTTATTTTTTTCTTAGCATAACTGACCAGATTTTTTTGTTGTCTTCTTTCAGGTACACAATTTTCTCACCAAAGGACAATCAGCCATGTATGGATCATGACAGAAGTTCAGGCGAAGTGAGTGATAAGGTTTTTTTTTTGTCCTGTGATAAAAACTTTACGGTTGCTAAAGTGAAGGTCTTCAGATATAAACATCAAGTGTTACGTTGCTTTTCTGGGTGGACTCATATATGTATATGTTCTGAAGTTTGAACTCCATTGCCATCTTGGCAGTCATGCGTCTTTTTCATGCTGTTTTGTAATACAGATTAACATGGTTCATTACTATGAGGCTGGGAGGGTAAACTCCATATTCTTTTGTACACCTCTGGAAATTAAAAAAAAAATCTGATAATTATCTATCATCATCCAATGGCAGAAGAGCAAAACATTCAGTTCTAAAAAGTTCAAGAAAATAAAAGGAAGGAAATTATAGATCTTTGCTTTTGGTCCTTTTAAATTCTGGGACATTACATTCTTTGAACTTGGACATTTTTTTTTTCTTTAGAAATGTTTTAACTGCATAAATCCAGATTGTAAAAAATTTAATAACATTAATCTTCCAGATTGTAAAGAATTTAATAACATAAATCCTCCAGATTGTAAAGAATTTAATAACATAAATCCTCCAGATTGTAAAGAATTTAATAACATAAATCCTCCAGATTGTAAAGAATTTAATAACATAAATCCTCCAGATTGTAAAGAATTTAATAACATAAATCCTCCAGAGTGTATAAAGAATTTAATAACATAAATCTTCCAGATTGTAAAGAATTTAATAACATAAATCTTCCAGATTGTATAAAGAATTTAATAACATAAATCTTCCAGATTGTAAAGAATTTAATAACATAAATCTTCCAGGTTGTGAAAGAATTGTTTTATGTATGGTGTTCTGTGTGTTCTCTTTGGTAGGGTGTTGGGCCACAGGAGTACACTTTGATCAAAATGAAGGTGAAGGAACCATATCCAGCCAAACTGCAGTAAGTTTTGGCACTAGATTTTGTTGCCAGACACTTATACAAGAATCAGTTTGTTTTCTGTCTTTAGCATTCTCAATGTTTAAAAAAATATTTCTGTTCATCTTTGTTTCTTTCTACCAATCTGTTCCCAAATCTTGAAATTCTGACATTCTCTGTTTTATTTTATTTATGGTATGTTACAAACACCATTTGCAAGGATGGTTTTATAGGCGTAATTGTAGAAGTTTTGAGCCTTGTTGTTTCAGGGTTATGCCAGGGCTTAAAATGTGATTCATATTGCCATAGTTATATGCTTACTATTTATATGTGTGTTTGTGTGGTATGTCATCTTCTTTAACTGTCATTTTTTTCCTCTCTCACATATACAGACACATGTATTATTCGTAGATATTCATGAGTATGTGAGACTGCAAGAATGACTTTGTTACATATATGTTATTTCCTGCAAGAATAACTTTGTTACATATATGTTGTTACTTTATGCAAGAATAACTTTGTTACATATATGTTGTTACTTCCTGCAAGAAATAACTTTATTAGATGTATGTTGTTACTTCCTGTGAGAATAACTTTGTTACACATGTATATACTTCCTGTATTGAGGAAGGTAAACCTAAATGTTTTGTTATTTCAGTTTTTGTTATATTTTTAATTATATTTGTTATGTCATCACACATTTGTACCAATTGTTGTAGAATGTCTGGAACTGAGTGAAAGTTTGATAAAGGGCAGAATGTTAGATGAGATTATATGCCTGATTCTTCACCCTTTGAAAATTAAGTTTGTTCATTCACTTGTTCTCTCACAATTCACTTGTTCTTTCACATTTGTTTGCTCTCTCACATTCAGTTGTTTCTCTCACATTCACTTATTTCTCTCACATTCTCTTGTTTGCTCACATCCACTCTCTTTATCTTTTTCTCTCTTCCCCCCCCCCCAAATCTGTTTCTGTGTGTGTGATGCACATGTGTGTGTGTGTGTGTGTGTCAGAGAGAGGGAGGGAGAGAGAAAGAAACTATGAGTATGTTGAAGGGCTGGAACACTTTGAGAGTACTACCTCTAAGTAGACAATGCTCATTTTGTTTCCTGAGATGGTCTCCTTCCAAAGGTTGTTCACAGGTATCCAGTCTTGGCTAAGTTTTTGTACATTGTACAGTTATTACAATTTGAGAAATAAGTGTTTGTTTGTTTGTTTGTTTGTTTTTAAATCTCTCTCTCTCTTGTCATATCTCAGAGGGGTCTGTTTTTTAATTTCTCTTGTCATATCTCTGAGGGGTCTGTTTTTTTAATCTCTCTCCTGTCATATCTCAAAGGGGACAGTTTATTTTAATCTCTCTCTTGTCAGATCTCAAAGGGGTCAGTTTATTTTAATCTCTCTCTTGTCAGATCTCAAAGGGGTCAGTTTATTTTAATCTCTCTCTTTTCAGATCTCAAAGGGGTCAGTTTATTTTAATCTCTCTTTTGTCAGATCTCAAAGGGGTCAGTTTATTTTAATCTCTCTCTTGTCAGATCTCAAAGGGGTCAGTTTATTTTAATCTCTCTCTTGTCAGATCACTGAAGGGTCGGAAAGTATATCTAGTAGCAGCCACGCTACGACCTGAGACAATGTTTGGCCAGACCAACTGCTGGGTGAGGCCAGATATGAAGTATGTTGCCATATTGGCAAAGAATGATGATGTGTTTGTGACGACAACCCGTGCAGCCCGAAACATGAGTTATCAAGATATGACACCAGAGAATGGAAAAGTTGAGGTGTTGTTTGATCTGATTGGCCAGGTAATCTATTTTCAGTTTAAAATTTAAAATTTATTTCCTTTCCAAATAACAATGTTTTATCTCAAACAAAAGTACCTTGGCAGTCACTGATTTGATGAAGATCTTGATATCAGTCAGTCAGTGATTTGCATGTCCCTTGCGGAACTTTGCCTCCCTAACAGCTCTCCTGTAGGTCTCTCAGTTGTAAGCAAGATGCCCTGCTGCTAAAACATCCATTTGCAGATTATCAATGATGTTTTGCATCCATCTTCGCCTTGGTCTTCCTCTTTTTCTTTTCCCCATTATGTACCCTTCCAAGACGGTCTTCTCTAAATTATCATGACGTTTAATGTGTCTTTATATAAAGATCTTGATATGAAGGCACCAGATTGAGTGTGAAGTAGATGCTGTGACTTGCCTTATTCTCTGATACAAACTCAACATGTGAGCCTCATAGCAGGATCCATTATATTGGAGAATTCCCTGTTCCATTGTCCAGAGGGTGGTGGTATCACAAGAGAGAGTTCTTGTGGTGGAATTTCTGTGTCATGGCTTAGTTTTCCTTCTTAGTGCCACAAATTCAGATTCCTATTTCTGGAGATGCTTCATAGTGAAGCTGATTCTGTACCTCTTGTGGCCAGATGGCTGCCCATCTTGCTGGAGTCTGATGTTAAAGAGAAAGCATGAAACTAGATGCCATGGGTAAGATTTACAAGTTTCATGCAGCTCTTATTTTTTATGATCTTTTTTTTTTTAATCGGCTTTAGAGCACAGGGTGCCATAGTGGCATATTAGTTAGTTCACTCGTCTGCCAATCAGGTCTCTGGTTCGATTTCACACAGGTGGAATTTTTTTCTTTTTCGGACTGACCAGCATTGAGGTCAAGCCATCATCACCAAAAAAAAAATGGATCCTAGAAAAACAAAAGCAGTGTTAACAGGTATTGGCATCTCTACCTCAAATGCTGTAGTGTCCTAAAAATGTGAAGGCACTAACATTTCATACCCCTGTGATATGCAAATGCTGCAGGACATAGATTGCAGATTTACAGCACAAAAGTTACAGTACTCCTCCTCACATTAAAGAGTCAGGATTCTCATCTCCCCTGCTATGAATGAGGATCAAACTCTGATATATAAAGAGAATATAAAGGCAAGTAGATCTGGCAACCTTTTCATAAAAAAAAAAAGTTTGAGTCTGAGACAAGTTACATATCAAACACTTTCTCCCTTATTGCTGTTTTAATGTTTGTTTTTGAAGGAAACCTGATATTATTTGAACTATTTACACATATTATTACTGGAAGTGAACATTGTTTTCCAGGACATCTTGGGTATTCCATTAGAAGCCCCTCTGACTTCTTACAAGATAATCTACACACTGCCCATGCTGACCATCAAGGATGACAAAGGTCAGCAATTGCTGTTTTTCAAACTGTAATAAACGTTTTAGTTTTACTTCCACTAAAAGTCACTGTCTTTGGCAAAGTATTTAGTTCCCAGTGATATAGATATCACAGGTGGAAAAGTTGAGTCAGCATCTGTGACTGCATCTTCTTGGTGCTATTATAAAACTTAGGTTTTCAGATTGTATGTTATTCTGATTTCCTGACTTGTGGGTATTGTTCTCATTTTGTGGCTGATTGGTAGAAATGAGAGGGAGTTGGTACAACATGAGCAAGACACTTTCCTAGATGAAGCTGTAAACACACTTTCCTAGATGAAGCTGTAAACACACTTTCCTGGATGAAGCTGTAAACACACTTTCCTAGATGAAGCTGTAAACACACTTTCCTAGATGAAGCTGTAAACACACTTTCCTAGATGAAGCTGTAAACACACTTTCCTAGATGAAGCTGTAAACACACTTTCTTGGTTGAAGCAGGAAACACACTTTCTTGAATACAAAAAGTAAACTCACTTACTTCGGCAAAGCAGGAAACATATCATCCTGATAACACACTTGGATGGAAACAGCACCCTGGATGAGACACTTGGAAGGAAACAAAATAACGACAGAGTTTTGCAACAAAGACATGATTTATTGTTACCATGACCAGTTACGCCTATCAGATATCAGCAGAGTCAGTTGTGAGAGAAGTTCCTTATCAAATCGATGCTTGTAGTTTCAGCTGTTGCTGCTGTGATATTGAGATATATGCATAGGTATTAGACATTGAGGTGGCCCACTTGAAGGCTTAGAATGGACCCAGAAAACATCCTTATCACAATCTCACCACTGAGAACAATTGTAAACCCTGCCTCATCAGCAAGACTCCAGGAACATGTCATACAGATACTCGGAGCATCACAGAGAGAGTTGGACAATGTCTCGACCAGCTGCAGGAGCTGTACTGTCACTCTAGCACAAACCGTGCCTCATCAGCAAGACTCCAGGAACATGTCAGACAGATACTCGGAGCATCACAGAGAGAGTTGGACAATGTCTCGACCAGCTGCAGGAGCTGTACTGTCACTCTAGCACAAACCGTGCCTCATCAGCAAGACTCCAGGAACATGTCAGACAGATACTCGGAGCATCACAGAGAGAGTTGGACAATGTCTCGACCAGCTGCAGGAGCTATACTGTCACTCTAGCAAAACTGCCTCATCAGCAAGACTCCAGGAACATGTCAGACAGATACTTGGAGCATCACAGAGAGAGTTGGACAATGTCTCGACCAGCTGCAGGAGCTGTACTGTCACTCTAGCACAAACTGTGCCTCATCAGCAAGACTCCAGGAACATGTCAGACAGATACTCGGAGCATCACAGAGAGAGTTGGACAACGTCTCGACCAGCTGCAGGAGCTGTACTGTCACTCTAGCACAAACCGTGCCTCATCAGCAAGACTCCAGGAACATATCAAACACTTTCTCCCTTATTGCTGTTTTAATGTTTGTTTTTGAAGGAAACCTGATATTATTTGAACTATTTACACATATTATTACTGGAAGTGAACATTGTTTTCCAGGACATCTTGGGTATTCCATTAGAAGCCCCTCTGACTTCTTACAAGATAATCTACACACTGCCCATGCTGACCATCAAGGATGACAAAGGTCAGCAATTGCTGTTTTTCAAACTGTAATAAACGTTTTAGTTTTACTTCCACTAAAAGTCACTGTCTTTGGCAAAGTATTTAGTTCCCAGTGATATAGATATCACAGGTGGAAAAGTTGAGTCAGCATCTGTGACTGCATCTTCTTGGTGCTATTATAAAACTTAGGTTTTCAGATTGTATGTTATTCTGATTTCCTGACTTGTGGGTATTGTTCTCATTTTGTGGCTGATTGGTAGAAATGAGAGGGAGTTGGTACAACATGAGCAAGACACTTTCCTAGATGAAGCTGTAAACACACTTTCCTAGATGAAGCTGTAAACACACTTTCCTGGATGAAGCTGTAAACACACTTTCCTAGATGAAGCTGTAAACACACTTTCCTAGATGAAGCTGTAAACACACTTTCCTAGATGAAGCTGTAAACACACTTTCCTAGATGAAGCTGTAAACACACTTTCTTGGTTGAAGCAGGAAACACACTTTCTTGAATACAAAAAGTAAACTCACTTACTTCGGCAAAGCAGGAAACATATCATCCTGATAACACACTTGGATGGAAACAGCACCCTGGATGAGACACTTGGAAGGAAACAAAATAACGACAGAGTTTTGCAACAAAGACATGATTTATTGTTACCATGACCAGTTACGCCTATCAGATATCAGCAGAGTCAGTTGTGAGAGAAGTTCCTTATCAAATCGATGCTTGTAGTTTCAGCTGTTGCTGCTGTGATATTGAGATATATGCATAGGTATTAGACATTGAGGTGGCCCACTTGAAGGCTTAGAATGGACCCAGAAAACATCCTTATCACAATCTCACCACTGAGAACAATTGTAAACCCTGCCTCATCAGCAAGACTCCAGGAACATGTCATACAGATACTCGGAGCATCACAGAGAGAGTTGGACAATGTCTCGACCAGCTGCAGGAGCTGTACTGTCACTCTAGCACAAACCGTGCCTCATCAGCAAGACTCCAGGAACATGTCAGACAGATACTCGGAGCATCACAGAGAGAGTTGGACAATGTCTCGACCAGCTGCAGGAGCTGTACTGTCACTCTAGCACAAACCGTGCCTCATCAGCAAGACTCCAGGAACATGTCAGACAGATACTCGGAGCATCACAGAGAGAGTTGGACAATGTCTCGACCAGCTGCAGGAGCTATACTGTCACTCTAGCAAAACTGCCTCATCAGCAAGACTCCAGGAACATGTCAGACAGATACTTGGAGCATCACAGAGAGAGTTGGACAATGTCTCGACCAGCTGCAGGAGCTGTACTGTCACTCTAGCACAAACTGTGCCTCATCAGCAAGACTCCAGGAACATGTCAGACAGATACTCGGAGCATCACAGAGAGAGTTGGACAACGTCTCGACCAGCTGCAGGAGCTGTACTGTCACTCTAGCACAAACCGTGCCTCATCAGCAAGACTCCAGGAACATGTCAGATAGATACTTGGAGCATCACAGAGAGAGTTGGACAACGTCTCGACCAGCTGCAGGAGCTATACTGTCACTCTAGCAAAACTCTGCCTCATCAGCAAGACTCCAGGAACATGTCAGATAGATACTTGGAGCATCACAGAGAGAGTTGGACAACATCTCGACCAGCTCCAGTAGCTGTTCTGTCCCTCAAGCACAGTCCACCTTGCTCCTAGACTACCATCATTAACACCCAGCATTGATCAGTTTTGTTATGTGTTGAAAGATGAAAACATTGCATACCTATTTTTATAAAAACATGTTGTGTGTTCACTAACTGTAGGTACGGGTGTGGTTACCAGTGTTCCGTCTGATTCACCTGATGATTATGCAGCTCTCAGGGACCTCAAGAACAAATCAGTGAGTGTCCTCATAGAACTTAATTAAAACTTATAAGTAGGAGATATTTATATAAAAGAACAGTGTTTTAAACAGGAGAATATATGTTTTTAAATAGGGGATATATAAGATCAATATTTTAAACAGGGGACTTTATAAAAGCAATGTTTTAAACAGGATAATATATATAAGAACAGTATTTTAAATAGGGTAATATATAAAGCATTGATTTTAATGTTTTAAACAGGGTAATATATAAGATCAGTGTTTTAGTAATTTTAAAAAGGGGATAAACATAAGATTGGGAGATAGGAAAGATATGTGAGAGCAATGTTTTAAACAGGGTAATGTATAAGATCAGTGTTTTTAATGTTTTAAACAGAAATAAGAGGAATGTTTTTAATGTTTTAAACAGGGGAATATATAAAAACAGCATTTTTAATGTTTTAAACAGGAGAATATATAAGAGCAGTATTTTTAATTTTTTAAACAGGGGAATATATAAGAACAGCGTTTTTAATTTTTTAAACAGGGGAATATATAAGAACAGCGTTTTTAATGTTTTAAACAGGGGAATATATAAGAACAGCGTTTTTAATGTTTTAAACAGGGGAATATAAGAACAGCATTTTTAATGTCTTAAACAGGGGAATATATAAGAACAGCATTTTTAATGTCTTAAACAGGGGAATATATAAGTATAAGAGCAATATTTTTAGTATGTTTCAGTGCTGTTAGTCATGGCCTCTGTGATAAACCATCTTGCCAGCCTTTTTTTCATTTCTTCTGCACACTATTTTTGTACATTTGCCAAGGTAGTTGTTGTATTTCTCTTTCAGCAACTGAGAGAAAAGTATGGAATCAAAGATGAGATGGTCTTACCTTATGAGCCGGTGAGTAGCAGGAGCTTTGCTGAATGCAGGACAGCTAATGTTCACTTTACCTTACATTAAAGTCTAATTTTTACAATTAACAGTCAAGTTTTTGCTACCATCAAAATACTCATTTTAATCAGCTTCATAAACAACAGTCCAATTTAAGATGCATTTAATGATCAGTGTCAAGTTTGTTGATATAAAGCTTCTTGTGTATTTGATCATTTACTGAACTTCAAAAAGATGTTACTGTTGTTCTGTCATGTTTGAACTGTGAGCAGGCTTTTTGTTGTGCAGCTGATGCAGTGAAGATGTTGAAACACAAGCATTGCATCAGATTTGGAGTGGGTTTTGGTTGTTAGCTTGAGGAACCAGAGTGGACCCACGAAAGAAAAACCATAGGCTCCACCACCATTGGGAGTTTCGTGAAGCTTGTAGTGTTAGCCGGGCTGAACTTGCTAGCATCAGCAGAGATCTGGGGGAGGGTCTTTGCCAGCTCAGGTTCCCTGTTCCTGATAGCTGTAACATCACGTCAGCTGCAAAAGACGTGTCATTTTCTACAATAGAAGTGAGCACAGTCACACATTCTCTGAAGTCAAAATCTTAGTGATTTGGATCTCTAAACTCACAGTCTTAGCAACTGACACCTCTAAAGGTAAAGGTAAAGATAATCCTGTCATGCCTTATAGGCACATAGGGATATGGTGTTAGTGCCCATATTTTCCTTGACCTGTCAGCACACTAGAGGGTGATATGGTCAGTATCACGCTTGGTCGCCTTTCCTTCCCCAACTCCAGAAGAAGTCGGGCACCCATTTCTACAGCTGGGTGACTGGGGTGCCTCTGGCCGGATTCAAACCCCCAACCTTCACCATAAGAGACCAGTGCACTAACCACTTCGCCACTCAATCTTAATGACTCGTATCTTTAAAGCTAAATCTTAGCGACTCAGACTTCTAAAGTAATAACTGATTTGTTCACTATAAATTTCCCTAGATTCCAATCATAGAAATTCCAGGCTATGGAAATTTATGTGCTGTGGCAGCATGTGACAGATACAAAGTCGTCAGCCAGAATGACCGTGACAAGCTGGCCGAAGCTAAAGAGGACACCTACAAGAAGGCATTCTATGAGGGTGTAAGTTAGTTTTAGTAGTTCATGTTGTCAAATATTTAGACTCCTGATTTTCTTCTTTTTAGTGGTACTTTGTGCCCAAGCTTTTAGCTTATTCTTTCATGTTTGCTTCCTGGAGAGATGCAGCATTTGCTTTGATGATGGGACAGAAGCTCCTAGGACTAGAGATGCAACATTTGCTTTGATCACAGGACAGAAGCTCCTAGGACTAGAGATGCAACATTTGCTTTGATGACGGGACAGAAGCTCCTAGGACTAGAGATGCAACATTTGCTTTGATCACGGGACAGAAGCTCCTAGGACCAGAGATGCAACATTTGCTTTGATGACGGGACAGAAGCTCCTAGGACTAGAGATGCAACATTTGCTTTGATGACGGGACAGAAGCTCCTATGACTAGAGATGCAACCTTTGCTTTGATGACGGGACAGAAGCTCCCAGGACTCTACATCTGTTGCTTGTGCAGTGCTACCTGATGGCAAGCTGTGACCCAGAAACAGGACACGCAGTTCATTGTTAGAAACCTGGCATTGTATGCCACCTTGCCTCATCTGTGTCTCAGAACATAAATAAAGACACGACAGCCATATATCATTGTTACTTGTCATCATTATCACTCAACAGAAGAACAAAAGGCTTTGTGTAACTTTTATGGCTTTTAGAACATTCAACTGATTCTTCTTATCTACATCTGTTTAATCCACAATCTGCAGACCCCTGCTTCCCTAGCAAGAACGTATACTTGCCGTCTTACTTCACATTGCTGAGATGTAAAAACATCATGACACAAACACTTGATATTCAGATACTATGAGACGGTTTTGTAAAAAAGAAAAAATATACATATATTGTGCTAACATTATCTTGATCGAAGATGTTTGTTGATCCATTAGGTGATGCTTGTGAAAGGTTTTGAAGGCCAGAAAGTTCAAGATGTGAAGAAAGTCGTCCAGGGACTTATGATCGATAGTGTAAGTATATTTTAATCACATCTTTGACATTGTATACATTTTAAACAGAAATTCTGTCACTTTGACACATACCATCAGAAACAAAGCTTGCCAGATACTCACTTTTCTGGATAGAGACCTGCCCACTTGATTACCTGATAACAGGAAAAAAAACCTGGCAAACAAGAAATAAAACATAAATGCTCATAGGCCCAGTGATAGATGCAACGGATTATGTGTCACAAACATGGCCAGTTTCACAAAGTTACATAATAGGGTATCAGCCCTCACACTTCTGCTCGCAATATTACAAGAAAAAGTATTCAAGACATACATTGGGTTTGAATTCAGCATAAAATGTGAAGGTTAAAGTTGATATCTAACAGCTCTTTACTGCTCTGCTGGTATTTCAGTACGGAATTTCAGTGATGTATGGATTTGCTGACGTGCAAGTATGCCCGATATTAGGATTTTTTTGTTTTTTAATGGTGTTGTAGATAGTTTCTATTGTCATCATCCTCATATCCAAAGACACACAAAGCAGAAACAAAAACTCCATCTGGCCTGATCTTGAGGCACTCTTCCAGTTTTCCATTGTCTTTTTTTTGTGTGTCATGTCTTAGTTTCTGTCTGTAAAGAAACTGTTTAACATTTGCTTGTTTCAGAATGATGCTGTCTTGTACAAGGAACCAGAGAAACTAGTGGTGTCCAGATCAGGAGATGAATGTGTGGTTGCTTTGTGTGACCAGTGGTTAGTTCCCCTTCATTCTTTTCATTATGTTTATCAGTAATTGCTTCTTCCAGTTGTATTTATCAGTAATCACTTGCTGTTAGTCTGACTGTTTATGCAGATCCAAGATTGGTGGAGTGTGCCATGAGAAGAGCTGTCCTGCAAAAAAAAATCACAAGTTTTACCTTCCTGCTTCAAAACTAATTTATCACTACACAAGGACAGTCCTAGTTTCTTATGGAATGTTGATCATTGATGGTGAACTTGCAGGCTAAAAGCTCTTCTGCAGTGGTGATGTAAAGTTTTTGTTGCTGTGGATTTACATAGTAGATATACTTCGATTCATATTATGTAATATTTTGGCAGGTTTTTGGATTATGGTGAGCCAGTCTGGCGTGCCCAAGCTGAGAAGTGCCTGGCATCCATGAACACATTTTCTGAAGATGTTAGAAATAACTTCATTTCCACTCTTGACTGGTTGCGTGAACATGCCTGTTCTCGTAGCTATGGCCTAGGAACCAAGATGCCTTGGGATCCACAGTACCTGATTGAGAGCCTGTCAGATTCCACGATTTACATGTCTTACTACACTGTAGATCATCTGCTACAGGGCAGCTGGGATGGAAAAGTAGTAGGACCTGCAAACATCAAGTAAGATGTGTGACCTGTTACCACAAAAAGAGCCTCAAGTCAGCATTTTGAGAAAACTGGATTCCGCTAATGTAATTCCAGTTATTATTTAGATAATTTCGAGGCTTCTCTGTCTGTTCCGTAACACTACTCTGTTTTTATGGAGATGGGGTTGTTGGCTCCATGCTTCAACCCCTAACCTGGAGGACCAGGGTGCAAGTTTCGTCAACCCCTACCTGCGCAGACCTTCCCAGCTTGGTTGGACCTGCCAGGAGTAAAACTCCCGCTGGTATAGCTCTGGGGGTGGTCAGGGTACGCAAGCTGTCATGCCATGACAAGGCACCCACACCATGTGACAGTATTTAAATAATATTCCACTAAATATAGTGTTTTGTATTTTGTCTTCTTGTGACGAAGCAGTTGACAAAGAAAAGAAATGAAGATGGAAAATGTATTAGTATGAACAAAATTTTTAGCAAAAATTAGCTGTGATTTTCAGATTTAGCCATCTTTTGTATGTTGTAGGTGGTTCACATTGTCACTTTTAGAACTGAGATCTTACTAAGCAAGTTTCTGATAGCAGCATGCATCTCATTTTTCTTGTAATCTAGGCTCGTAGAGTTGTCTACAGGTGAAGGGAATCAATTATCTAGCATCATAGAGCTAGTTGATGGTAAAGGGAGTTAATTATCTAGCGTCATAGAGCTAGCTAATGGTGAAAGGAATTAGTAGACTCAGTCATATAGCTAGCTAATGGTGAAGGGAGTTAATTAGCTAGCGTCATAGAGCTTAATTAATTAGCTAGCGTCATAGAGTTAGACAATAATGAAGTAAGATAATTAGCAGATTTAGAGTCATAGAGCTAGCTAATAGTGAAGGAAGATAATCAGCAGACTTAGAGTCATAGAGCTAGCTAATGGTGAAGGAAGATAATTAGCAGATTTAGAGTCATCTCTCTCTCTCTCTGAACCTTAAGTGCCCAGGGCACATGGGGCTTCCGCAAGGGTTTTCCACAAATGCCTGTCCTTCGCCTTTTTTTCTGCTCTTGCCCAGGTGAGCCCTCTATTGCTCAACATCCTTTCTGTTGTTCTTCTCCATGTCTCTTTTGGTCTACCCTTACTTCTGCTCCCCTGTGGTGTCCATCTTAGTGCTATTTTTGGTAGTGTTTGGCCACAAGAAGACGGAATTCTTTAGACCTGTCATGAGAAGTTTGAGCACTTGACAGTTGTACAGAAGAAAACTCAAGGGAAGATGAGAAGTAGACTGAGATAAAATGTATCTCAATAGGTTGACCAAGTGGCAGTGATCATGAAAGACAGCAGTTCTAAATAGAAATGCTAAGGATTGTTTAGAATAGATAATCATTATTGCTAAAGCCAAAGTGGCACCAGATGAATGAATAATATGTCAGATACAATTATCTGTGTACAGTGTTATTCATTCATTCATTTGCATGCCCTTGTGGAACTTTGCCTCCCTAACAATTCTACTGTAGGCCTCTCGGTTGTGAGCAACATGGCCTGCTGCTGATGCATCCATTTGCAGATCATCAACGATGTCTTGCAGCCATCTTCACCTTGGTCTTCTTCTCTTTCTTTTTCCCGTTATGTACCCTTTCAAGATTATCATGACGTTTAATGTGTCCAAAATATTTAAGTTTTCTCTCTTTAATCCTCTTTACTAGCCAGCCTTCTTCAATATTAAGTTCTTGTAGTATGAATATATTTACAGTGTAAGTTAATAGTATTCAGAATGTGGCCAGTTAGTTCCAGAGATATTTTATTTGAGCTGGGTATAAAATATGATCAGTCGAAGTGAGGTTGTCTACAGCAGAGAGACAGTTATCAGGGCCTCCTGGATGTTAAAGACTCTGCGATATTTCTCCTCTTTGCTTTTGGAAATATTCTGTAGTGTGTCCACTCAAATGAGATGAGAATTGATGTGTTATATAGGGTGGTGGATCTTGTCAAGAAAACAACCTCCTGCATCGGCTACAGGATTTACAGAACGCTAGTACAGTCCGCTTCATTTGATCTGATGTTGATATATGTGCTGTGATGTCTTCACAGATTATGTCCGCACAGTCATTTGTCTGAATGATTTTGTTCTGACTAACATCAGTCATTTGAGTTGCTTATTTCTTGTGGTCATTGGAATGATGATGATGATGATGATGACAAGATGATTACACAAAATAATTTATAACGGGGTGGGAGAAGAAAATCAGATGTTGCCACATTTGAACACTCACTTATGAGCTGACTTTCTGTAGGGGTCATGAATAAGAAGAATGTAGAACTCACAACCATTTTTATTTTTTGAGGTGGGGGGGGGGGAGAAAACTTCTTTTATCTCAATTTAATCAGAATACCACTTTCAACTTTTTGACTGATTTTTTTGTGATTTTCTTCTCTAAGCAACAAATGGCCAAGAGGTGTTCGTGCAAATGGGCATCTGCTGATCAACTCGGAGAAGGTAATAATGTTGTCAGCTATTCATGTTACTTGTAGGTCTGATAGGAATCAGTTTTGTCAGTGAGGTGTTATCATGTTGTTCACGGACAGTTTTTTATTCGCTTGTCACTGAGTGAAATATAGAACAGAGTATGTTCTGTCAATCATTTTTGAAGGCCGTTCCGTTTTGTGCTAACATCTGCATCTTTACAGAAACTGTGATGGCAACATCAGGGATGATAACAGTTTTTATGACCAGTAAATGAAAGTTGTCCGTTACCCTTTCATATCTGGTGCTTGTGCTTGGCCATATCTTAGTCACCGGGGCAGGATCGCCATGTTCTACAACTTTTGCCAGATTACTGTTTGTTATGTCCACTTTAGGAAGCCAGGAATGCTGCTGTTACCAACTCCCTTGATGGCACAAGGTTTTCATCATGCTACTAATAGCTAGACCCCAAGTGTGTATTTACATAGAAATGATACAGCATCAGAACCTGTACTTAAAAAAAACATAGCTGTGAATATTCAGAACTTTAGGCTACTTCTCCTTGCCATTTGTAGCTTGGAGACAGCACAAAATGTTGGAATGTAAATGAATTTGACCTGAGCTGGATGATAAACGGTTAAAAATGCACAGGAGAGGCACAGCTAATAGTGAAATTTTTTTATAAGCAGAATCTGTTTTCCTGCCATTTATATGTTAGTCATATTTCTGAAGATGGAGAATATCTGCTAGCAAGTGGAGGCTCAGATGAGAATTGATGTGTTATATAGGGTGGTGGATCTTGTCAAGAAAACAACCTCCTGCATCGGCTACAGGATTTACAGAACGCTAGTACAGTCCGCTTCATTTGATCTGATGTTGATATATGTGCTGTGATGTCTTCACAGATTATGTCCGCACAGTCATTTGTCTGAATGATTTTGTTCTGACTAACATCAGTCATTTGAGTTGCTTATTTCTTGTGGTCATTGGAATGATGATGATGATGATGACAAGACGATTACACAAAATAATTTATAACGGGGTGGGAGAAGAAAATCAGATGTTGCCACATTTGAACACTCACTTATGAGCTGACTTCCTGTAGGGGTCATGAATAAGAAGAATGTAGAACTCACAACCATTTTTATTTTTTGAGGGTGGGGGGGAGAAAACTTGTTTTATCTCAATTTAATCAGAATACCACTTTTAACTTTTTGACTGATTTTTTTGTGATTTTCTTCTCTAAGCAACAAATGGCCAAGGGGTGTTCGTGCAAATGGGCATCTGCTGATCAACTCGGAGAAGGTAATAATGTTGTCAGCTATTCATGTTACTTGTAGGTCTGATAGGAATCAGTTTTGTCAGTGAGGTGTTATCATGTTGTTCACGGACAGTTTTTTATTCGCTTGTCACTGAGTGAAATATAGAACAGAGTATGTTCTGTCAATCATTTTTGAAGGCCGTTCCGTTTTGTGCTAACATCTGCATCTTTACAGAAACTGTGATGGCAACATCAGGGATGATAACAGTTTTTATGACCAGTAAATGAAAGTTGTCCGTTACCCTTTCATATCTGGTGCTTGTGCTTGGCCATATCTTAGTCACCGGGGCAGGATCGCCATGTTCTACAACTTTTGCCAGATTACTGTTTGTTATGTCCACTTTAGGAAGCCAGGAATGCTGCTGTTACCAACTCCCTTGATGGCACAAGGTCTTCGTCATGCTACAAATAGCTAGACCCCAAGTGTGTATTTACATAGAAATGATACAGCATCAGAACCTCTACTTAAAAAAAACATAGCTGTGAATATTCAGAACTTTAGGCTACTTCTCCTTGCCATTTGTAGCTTGGAGACAGCACAAAATGTTGGAATGTAAATGAATTTGACCTGAGCTGGATGATAAACGGTTAAAAATGCACAGGAGAGGCACAGCTAATAGTGAAATTTGTTTATAAGCAGAATCTGTTTTCCTGCCATTTATATGTTAGTCATATTTCTGAAGATGGAGAATATCTGCTAGCAAGTGGAGGCTCAGTTGAGAATTTGTCAGTGTGTTAACGGAGAAACAATGCATGTAAAAACTAGTCCCCGTGTAATTCACTCAGGTTGGAAACGGATAAACATGAAATGTGTTTTAATGTTTCTTTTGTTTGCTTTTCTCTCTACTTCTGTCAGATGTCAAAGTCAACTGGAAATTTCTGCACACTAGAGGAGGCCATTGACAAGTTCTCAGCTGACGGTAATATAATTTGCTTTGTTTTTGTTTGAAGTAAAGTTTCCTTTCTTCTCTTGTTGCTGTTTTTCCCCTAGTTATTGCTACTCTCTTCTCCTTGTTGCTGTTTTTCCCCTAGTTATTGCCACTCTCTTCTCCTTGTTGCTGTTTTTCCCCTAGTTATTGCCACTCTCTTCTCCTTGTTGCTGTTTTTCCCCTAGTTATTGCTACTCTCTTCTCCTTGTTGCTGTTTTTCCCCTAGTTATTGCTACTCTCTTCTCCGTGTTGCTGTTTTTCCCCTAGTTATTGCTACTCTCCTCTCCTTGTTGCTGTTTTTCCCCTAGTTAATTGCCTTTCTCTTCTCCTTGTTGCTATTCTCCCCTAATTATTGGCCTCTCTCTTCTCCTTGTTGCTGTTCTCTCCTAGTTAATTGCCTCTCTCTTCTCCTTGTTGCTGTTCTCTCCTAGTTAATTGCCTCTCTCTTCTCCTTGTTGCTATTCTCCCCTAATTATTGGCCTCTCTCTTCTCCTTGTTGCTATTCTCCCCTAGTTATTGGCCTCTCTCTTAAGGGTTTTTTGTTTGTGTTATTTCTATGTACTAGCAGTAGAAATCACAGTTAGTATTACTGCATAACAAATGTAAACTTGTCACTGCCAGGCATGCGTCTGTCCTTGGCTGATGCTGGTGATCATATTGAGGATGCTAACTTTGTTGAGAAGATGGCAGAAGCTGGACTTCTGAGATTGTACTCCCTCCTGGAGTGGGTCAGAGAGATACTAGCCACCAAAGACAGTCTGAGATCTGGTCCAGAGAGCAGTTACACCTTCAACGACAGGGTCTTTATCAGGTACACGGCACAGATATTTGTTTTGTATATTTGGGAGGGGGGGGGGAGTCTGAATAAAATATAAGCTAGAACATACATGTTGAACTACAGGGCTCAAGTTCAAACCCAACTTTGTTGAGTCTAAGACTCATCAGAGTGATGGTAACATTTGGATAAATTTATTTTTCTAACTGAAATGAACTCGTGTGCCGAGAACCTGGAACAAAAAGTAAATTATCTTTGGAGAATAAAGAATATTACCCTGGCAAGTCTGATGTTGTGCTGTTCGTGTCTACATTTCTGCATGTGACAGAGTGGCTCCAGAATATATCCTGAAGCTGTGCGTTCTCTGTGGAAACATGGAAGCTGAAACCAGGCCACAGACGAAAATGAATGGAAAATGAATGCATGGGTGAAGTCTTGTTGCTAATGGGATTCATGAAAACAACACATCTCTTTATCTAGACAGCTCTGAATGCAGATTTTTTTGTCATTTTAAAACTGTTTATTTTTTATTTAATAAACTAAGCTTTATTATATATTATCTATAAACATAAATATTGAAAGTAATGGCATTATTCTTATGCTGTACTGTTTTGTTACAGGTGAGTTTTGTATCTTATATTCTCTTAGTTATGACTATTAAAGTAGTTACAACATTTTTGATGCCAGTGTCATTGACAGTTTGGATTTTTTTTTTGTTTTTGTCATTTTTATGTGTGATTGAATTTGTTGTTTGTCATTTGTAGTGAGATTAATAAATCCATCGCTGAGACAAAGACGAACTATGAGGAGTACCTGTTTAGAGCTGCTCTGAGAACTGGGTTCTTTGAGTTTCAGGTAGGTCTAGCCATTCGTCCTTCTCTGTTATTCAGTTTCTTACATCTTACATCCTTCCAGTGCCGTTAAACATCACATAAGGCTTGCGTGATAGTTCGCCAAGCTCTCCTGTTTTCGGCAAACTTTTCAACTTTATCAGGGGATTTTATGCCTACTAATTTGACCTCTCTTAACAATGTCCTCTTTAAAGTTTCACGTGGTTGACCTCTTTTTCTTCGGCCTATTGTGTTCCACTTGATAGCTTGTTTTAGGATTCTCTGACTGTTTCTTCTCATCACGTGACTGACATATGTCCATCTCCTTTTTCTGATCAACCATGATACAGGTTATTGTTCGCTTATCTGTCTTATCTCTGTGTTCTTGAATTCGTTACACTTTGTACTGAGTATTTTCCTTAGGCATTTGTTTTCAGAAGAGTCTAATTTGTTCTCGATTTCTTTAGTTGTTTTCCAGCTTTCACATGCATAAATGAGGGTGGATATTACGTTTGAATTGAATAGTCTTAACTTGGTTTTTGTGCTTATAACTTTTGAGTGCCGCTTGTTTTCAATTCTTGAAGGTCAACGCGGTTTTTGCAGTTTTAATTCTAACTTCCTTTCTGGTGTCATCATCCTTTGTAGCTGCCGAGGTATGCAAATTGGGTTACTTGTACAACAGCTGTTCCTTCTATATAGATTTTTTCTTTCTTGATTAATGAGAACTTTCATTATTTTTGTTTTTGCGTTGTTAATCTCAGGTCCTATTTTGCTAGCCAGTGAAGACAGTTTGTCTGCTTTTTTTTTGCATTGAGTTCACATTGTCACTGATAAGAGTTATGTCATCAGCAAAATCAAGATCTTCCAGTTGGGTCCCATGCACTGTTCCCTCTAAGCTGCACGGTCATGCACAGAAAAAAATCGTATCGCGCACAAAATTTTTGGAGCCGCACAAAAAAAAAAAAGAAAAAGAAACTATTTTTATTTTCCAGTTTCCAGATGTTACTCCGTGCTATAATTGCGATCAATAAAAATACAGTGATGGTACATGTTTTTCTTTTACTGTTTCTTTCTTGTTGAGATATGACTTTCAGATCGGATGTTTCATCTGGTCTTTTATCGCATAGTTTCAATAATACTATAGCAGAATCGTGACGAGGCAAGTGGGCACATAGAGAATAGAAGGTAATTAAAATAAACAGGCAGATGAATTTCCAGTGTTGAAAAGTGCAGCAGGTCTATCCTGTTATTAAATGTACAGACCTTTACAGTATATATATATATATATATACACACACACTTGCACACACAATATTTTTTTGCACACAGATCGCAAACCCTTAGCGGGAACATTGGTCCCATGTACCCAGTCAGTGCCCGTTTTACCTGTGCAACATTTTTTCATTATGAAGTCTGGCAATTCCAAAAAGCAAGGGAGATAATATACATCCTTGTTTTTCACGCCTGTTTCAGTCTGGAACCATTTGCTCATTCCTTCTTCTGTGTTGACTTCACAAACATATCCGATGCAGAGATCCTTATTGATAATTTTAGATGGTATTCCATATAGTCTTAAGTTACTCACTTCAGTTAAAAAAGAAAGTATGAAACTGAGAATTGGTTGAGAAGATTGTTGTATCAGAATTACTGAAGCAGCCAGTGATGGCCTTTTTTGTTTTTTTTGTATGTGTTTTTTAAAACTAACTCTGTTCTGTTGTCTTCAGGCAAAGAGAGATAAATACAGAGAGGTGGAAACTCTGGGCATGCACAGAGACTTGGTGCTAAGGTTCATTGAAATACAGGCACTGCTTCTGGCCCCAATCTGTCCCCACATAACAGAGTATATCTGGGGGCTTCTAGGAAAGGTAAATATGGTCTGTGTACAGAAGCCATGACTTAAATGTCTTCAGTTGTGGGCAATTTAAGCATTCTCTAATGTAGATTTTTAAAATATTCTATTATGTAGATGTTTTAAATATCTTCAGTTGTGTTCATTTTAATTATTCTCTAATGTAGATGTTTTAAATATCTTCAATTGTGTTCATTTTAATTATTCTCTAATGTAGATGTTTTAAATATCTTCTAATGTAAATGTTTTAAATATCTTCTAATGTAAATGTTTTAATAATTTAAATATTCTGGACTTCCTGTTTATTTAATTCTGCTAGTGAAAACTTATTTTCTGCTGTAAATCACCGTGCAGAAAGAAAGCATCATGAGGGCCTTATGGCCTGAGGCTGGTCTTGTGGATGAACATCTGATTCAGTCATCAAACTATCTAACAGACTCCGCCCACGAGTTCAGGCTGAGAAGGAAGGCTTTACTGGCTCCAGGGAAAGGAAAGGTTGTCCGTTTTAGCTCATACAAACATGAAAAATTTCTTTTGTAGATGGTGTTGTGTTTGTTTGGTACAGCCTATTTTCAGATTTGAAATAATGTGTTAATGTTGTAGTTAGGTAAATATTTCACAGGATTTTAGCATGTTTATTAATATTTCTATAAAATTATATGTTTTTCCGTTATAAAATTGCACTGAATTATCTACATGATAATAATGTGTCTTCTTCTTCGTTCGCTTCTACCACCAAGACCGCCCCATGATCCTACTGAATTTACTCTTGTGGTCCTCGATAGGTCCCGTGGTCCCTGAAAGGACTACATGAGATCTCTGAGAGGACCACAAGAGGTTCAGAGTATCGCAGGGCATGAGCCTGTATTCTCGGTGGGTCTTGGAAGCAGGATTGCGTGACACCGTGGTTTTCGTTGCACCAATTTAATCTAGAGTTGGACTTTCTCACCAGAAAACCTTGACATGTTTTGGGATACCTGTGTATCCCCGCTGGGCGAGAGGTGGTTGCTCATCCAGTCCAGCGTTGGACTTTCTCACCGGATAACCTCAGAGAAATTAGGATATGCATACATCCCCATCGGGTGAGAGGTGGTTGCCTATCTGTACTGCACTGGTCCAGTGTCTCCGACTTCAGCAGTTTGTGGTTGTGGCCACTACCCTTCCTAGTTGTGACCAAGACGGAGCTTTTGTCCAGGAGGACAAATCCTCGCCACTAGTAAGTTTCACCCCTGGGTTAAGCCGGTTTAGGCATATTTCACCAGTATGGGTGTATATTGGAGCAGAGGTGCCGTGGTATGAGTAGCTCTGGCCACGAGACTACTGGACATACCAATTAAACTTCACTTTATCCTTTCCATCACCTTTTCACAGCGGTGCCGCCCGGCAACCCTAGTCGCATTTTCTTCATTGGCCGGGAGGAGCTTCGCTCATTGCGCAGCAGCCGAAGAATCTCGCCAGCAATGTCTTAGTTTAACCCCTGGGTTAAGCCGGTTTAAGCAATCTGCCCCAGTATGGGTGTATATAGAACGTGGCCGGCCTCTAGAGCAGAGGTGCCCTGCTTTAAGTAGTCCTGACCTCGAGACTACTGGTCACTTCACTTAATCCTCCACCTTTTCCACGATGGCGCTGTGCAGTAACACTAATCGCATTTTTCTTCATTGGCCGAGAGGAGTTTCAACCCACACACAGCAGCTGAAGAATCTCGCCAGCAGCGGGTATTAGCTCTAGAATTGCCACAGTTATCCAAGTAGGATTGTGTCATCTAAGGAACCTTGGCTGATTTAATGAGCCATTCGCGGTTTCACCATGAGACAGCGTGAGCTTAATCTTTGAGACAAGCATATGACTACTGGCAGGATCAACCAGATAGCTTTCTTCACCAAACTTTAGTCGGATATCTGCCGACAGACCAACACGGGGCAAGGGAGACAGCTCTCTGCTTAGAGCAGATCCCTTTTGACACCAGCGGCATTTCATTTCCTTTAACCACTGGCAGCAGTGGCCGGCTCTGTTCTAACAAATGAGAAGAAAGCGTGGCACCAACAATCAACGCACATTATACTCTTTGTGAGAGACAGACTTCTTCTTCTTCTTTCGCATTGTCTGTCTATATCTGCAGTCCTGTCTCTTGGATAAATTTCACTGTTTTTTGTAACTCATGTATGGAACCGTAGAGCTTATCTTCTTTAGTGGTTTCACTGGGCCAGTAATTATTTCTCAGTGTCTCGTAGTTGATGCAGTTCTGGAGGATATGTTCCACAGTTTGGGGCACCTGGGCACATGTACATAGATTAGTAGTACCAACCTTAAACTTTGTATACATATGACTTCGGAGTCGGCTGTGTCCTGTTCGGAGACGGAAGATGGTGACTTGTTCCTTTCTGTTTAGCATGTGATAGTCATCATGTGGTGGTGTTTGTGGCTTCCTGTAGGTTTTTATCATGCTTTTCTTCTGATTATAGGTGATTGGTATGTCTGGTTGCTCCATTTCAGTGCCCTCTTTGGCCAGATGGTCAGCTTTCTCATTGCCTGGTATCCCACAGTGGGAGGGAATCCATTGCAAAGTGACTCCATGTTGTAAGCCAATTTTTGACAAGGCATCCCTAAGGTCTGGTAGTTTGTTGCACTGAAGAGCTTCCAGTACTGATCTTGCATCTGTGAGAATTACTACAGGACATGTATCAATTCTGGAGTCTGATAGTTTTTCAACTGCAGCAATAATTGCCCTAACTTCTGCATCAAAGTTGTTGCAGTATTTACCAGTGGGTATGGAAATCTTGTCAATGGTGTTGTTTGGATATTCAGTGTATGCTCCTGCCCCTCCATTCTTTATGGCATTATGTGCAGATCCATCTGTATACACACGTATCCAGGTGTCACATGGATATTTGTCATCTAGAACACTAAGTGTGGCTGTTGATCTTACAAGACTGCTCTGCATCTCACCATTCTGCACACCTTTCACTTCAGTCTGAATAGTTATTTGTGTATAATCTGCTTCTTTCCATGGTGTATGCTCTGGTACAGATGATAATGGAGCGACTACAGTTGGAAGGTCAGGTATCAGCTTACGCATACACTTGGCCTGATGAATGAAGCTGCTTCTTTTAAGCCGTCCTAATGCCAGGTTATTGAATCTCTCCTTCAGGGGATGGCTTACAGAGCTAAGGAATTTTTCTCCCATGGTCATGACCTTTGTGTCTCTACGTTCCTTTAGCGGTTGAACACCAACTATTTTCTGCATTTCTACTATTGGTGTGGACCTCATGGCACCTGTGATAATCCGTAGTGACTGATTTTGAACCTTGTCTAGATTATGCAGCGTAGTGTTTGATGCTGTGCACCAAGATGTTGAGCCATATTCTAAATGTGGTAGAATACTTTGCTGATATACATTCTTGAGGATTCTTTCACTAGCTCCCCATGTGGTTCCACTCAATTTTCTTAATATGGCTAGTTTTCTTCTGGCTTTTGCTTCTGCACTGTTGATGTGTTGCTTCCACGTCAGTTTTGAGTCAAGAGTCACTCCTAAGTAAGTGGGTTGGTTGTCCATCCTTAAGGGTATTTCATTTACAAAGATCTTACCTACTTTCTGTTTAGATGAGAGGGTGAACAGAGTGGTACTTGATTTCTCTGTGTTGATACTTACACACCATTTGTTTGTCCATGATGTCAAGATGTCTGCTGCTCTTTGGAGTCTCTGTGTAGCAACTGTCGCATATTCATCTGTACACCACATGACCAGATCATCTGCATACAGTGCTGCTTTGATTCCATAGGGAAGTTCCTTGACCAGGTCATTAATGAATACAAGGAATAGTGTAGGCGAAAGGACTCCTCCTTGTGGTACACCGTGTCGCAGAAGTACTTTCTGGCTGTTGTGTCCATCCATTACTACTCTAGCTCTTCTATTGTGTAAATAGGACTTTACCCAGTTGTACAGTCTTCCATTCACATTGCAGTTTCTTAGTTTCCACAGCAGACCTTTTTTCCATACTTTATCAAAGGCTTTCTTCAGGTCTATCCACGCTGCTAGTACAAGGTTTTTCTCTTGGAATGCATCCTCAATCTCTTGAGAGAGATAGGTCACTTGATCTTCCGTACTGTAGTACTGCCTAAATCCTGCTTGTTGTGGAACGAGAAGGTTTTCACTTTCTAGGTACCATTTTAGCCTCAGGTCAATGATGCGTTCCATCGTTTTGCATAGGCAGCTAGTGAGACTGATTGGCCTGTAGCTGGAGGCAGTATCACTGTTTTTCCCTGGTTTTAGCAGTGGTACCATGCTTGCTTCCTTCCAGATTTGAGGTAACTTACCTGTGCTCCAGCACATATTGAAAATATCCAACAGCTTTCCCATTGCTGCCATTCCCAGGTTCTTGATCATTTCATTGGACACTCCATCTGGTCCTGGTGATTTCCTTGGTTTCAGTTTACTAACTGCTAGGTCTAACTCACTGCGTGTGATTGGTGCATCCATGACCTCCACTTTTCTGACTTGTTCCTCCTCTTTCTGTGGCTCGATGCGAACTGTACGCTCCTTCTCTGGATGGATATCAATGATGCAGTCCTGTGCAAACATGCGAGCAAAGTGATCTGCTACCTGCTTACCTGTAAGAGTTTTCCCATCCTCTATTAGTGTAACCTTTGTACTTCTTTCAGTACTCTCATCATTTAACTGTTTGATTAGTTTCCACAGTTTCCTTCCATCCTTCTCAAAGTTTAGGGACTCTGTTTTCTCTCTCCAACTTTCCCGTCTGGCTTGCAGCTTTGCTCTCTGAAATTTGGCCTTAGAATGTTGGTAATTATTGTGGTGTTCTTGGCATGGTCTATTTTCTGCGTGCTTTCGAGCTGCTTCCACGTCATCATGGAGTTTTCCCAGCTCACTAGACCAGTATGGTTTATAGTCCCTGCGAGCTCCTCTGGGAATGGTTTCACGAGCGGCCTGAAGGATACAAGCATTGAATTCCTTCACTATGTTGTTAATATCCTTACCTTCTATGGACAGGGTACCTGTACGATGTCTGTACATTGTCCAGTTTGCTTTTTTATAGTTCCATCTGGGGAGAGGGCTACTGGTGTTAAGGAGTTCATTTTCTATTGTCAGGAAGACGCTACCTCCAAGTTGTTTTCCAACTTCACATGTAATGTTCCACTTCAGATCTGGAGAGTGGAATGCCAGATCTGGTGTTGATTTTGTATGCCAAGCCCTTGAGTAAAATGTTGGGGGATCCATTGGCTGGTTGATCAGGAGAAGTCCATTATCATCCTGCCAGCTCTCAACTTCCTCTCCTCTCTTGTCTATGTGGTCATAGCCCCAGCTCTGGGAATGGCTGTTAAAATCACCACAGACCATCAGTCTCTCTTTGTGTGGGATTGTTCCTAAAGCAAGTGGGCGGTCATTAGGACAGTAATAGTAAAGGAGGTGGAAATCTGTATTACTACTTTTTAGATGGATCATCTGGTATTCGGCTCCTTCCATATACACTCCCACCTGACATGCGCTGATGTTATTCTTAACAAGTGTGAGTACTCCTCCTTTTCTTCTGTCCTGTCAGTCTGAGCTAAAACACTGGTAGTGCTTCAATGATATCCATTCCCCGCCACCCATAGTCTACTGGCTCTGTTTTGTTTACATCATTCTGATAGCCATTGTTGTAAAGACCCATAGGCTTGTCACGTCCTGGATTCATTGGTTTCACACCAGACTTCCCTCATCCCCGCCAGAGATCTCCATGTCCCCATCCGTCCACCAACCTGACATTACATTTTACAAAAATAACAATTACAATTAGTGTTGATTGCTACAAGTTTCTGGGCTACAGAGGTAAGTCAGAGTTTTTAAGCAAACAGATCTATGTTCCCTGTCTCACAAACACTATGTTAAGATAAGTGTGCTCTTAACACAGTTGTTCCCAGGGGGTGAGAGACAGACAATTTCAAGACCATTAGTCGACAAAACCGTAGTACACGACTGACGTGTTAGCATGAACCTGGCTGGCTAGCCATTTATAGGCTTCGCTCAACAGACAAACAATCAATTTGCTTCTGCATCGAAACACCTTAAGTCCCGCCGTCCAGGAAGGGAGCGAAAACCTTTCTCCCCGCACACGGAACTTGAGAGCGCTTTTTCACCAAAAGAACAATAATGTGTCTGAATTTGTTCTTTCTGTGTAACATTGTTCATAGGGTTAAAATAGTGTAGTGTCTGACATCTCTGCTTCGCCCCTTGAAGGTTATGTCGAATTGATTGACAGGTAGACTTAGAATTCTAAAACTGCAGATTCTCAGAGAAAAGATTTCTTCATCGAAGCTTCTTGGGTGATAGGGAGAACGACACTGCAATCAAAAGATGACACCATAATGTAAATATTTGTGTCAGTTTGGTAGTAATTATTCAAACATAAAGATTTACTGATTATTTTGACATAGCTGTGTGGTCTTGTGTCAGGTCAGGAGATTCAGTATATAAATGTAGTGGTGTACTGGGAGTTGACATGCAAATAGTAGGACAAAAAAAAATGTGCACGGTTGAGTCAGAAGGGTCAACAGTCTGAGTGTGTAATGAGTGCACATCAAAAGCTTTTTTGTTGATTCAGTAGTATCTATAATTTGGTTGCCAGGTATACTAGAAAGATTGCAGGCCTTTCTTTAATTGGAGTGAGTGTGTTGTTTAACCTGACTTTGATTTCTTCAACAGAGAACAGTCTCAGTGCCAACTCATGCCATTATCTGGGTTGCAAAGACCTATCCTCCCTGGCAGAATTTGGTCTTGAAAACCCTGCAGAAGCTGTATGAGGTTTGTTGGTTGTTTTGTTTTTTTTTCCCATATGACCGAGGTTCACTCAGATGTAGTTTTATGATCATTCATTCTGTGCCTGACAGTTAACCCTTTATAAACTAATGCCAGTCCTTAGCAGTCATCAGTGTGTGCATGTTTAAAAAGGTAGCCGCAATAATTGTGAAAAATATAAAATAACTTGGTGTATTCGTATTTACCAAGTAGGTGTTGATGATTATATACAACTCCATTTTGTATTGTTTTTAACATTTCTGATCAGATCAGTCGTATTGTCTGTCTGTTCAGTTATTTTTGTTTCTCTCTCTCCCCCTTGAATTTTCCAGTGATTATCAGTATCTCTAACATTCTGTATACTCTGCACATGTCAGCCATCATCTTTCATTGAGCAGGGCCTTTTACAAAAATAACAATTACAATTAGTGTTGATTGCTACAAGTTTCTGGGCTACAGAGGTAAGTCAGAGTTTTTAAGCAAACAGATCTATGTTCCCTGTCTCACAAACACTATGTTAAGATAAGTGTGCTCTTAACACAGTTGTTCCCAGGGGGTGAGAGACAGACAATTTCAAGACCATTAGTCGACAAAACCGTAGTACACGACTGACGTGTTAGCATGAACCTGGCTGGCTAGCCATTTATAGGCTTCGCTCAACAGACAAACAATCAATTTGCTTCTGCATCGAAACACCTTAAGTCCCGCCGTCCAGGAAGGGAGCGAAAACCTTTCTCCCCGCACACGGAACTTGAGAGCGCTTTTTCACCAAAAGAACAATAATGTGTCTGAATTTGTTCTTTCTGTGTAACATTGTTCATAGGGTTAAAATAGTGTAGTGTCTGACATCTCTGCTTCGCCCCTTGAAGGTTATGTCGAATTGATTGACAGGTAGACTTAGAATTCTAAAACTGCAGATTCTCAGAGAAAAGATTTCTTCATCGAAGCTTCTTGGGTGATAGGGAGAACGACACTGCAATCAAAAGATGACACCATAATGTAAATATTTGTGTCAGTTTGGTAGTAATTATTCAAACATAAAGATTTACTGATTATTTTGACATAGCTGTGTGGTCTTGTGTCAGGTCAGGAGATTCAGTATATAAATGTAGTGGTGTACTGGGAGTTGACATGCAAATAGTAGGACAAAAAAAAATGTGCACGGTTGAGTCAGAAGGGTCAACAGTCTGAGTGTGTAATGAGTGCACATCAAAAGCTTTTTTGTTGATTCAGTAGTATCTATAATTTGGTTGCCAGGTATACTAGAAAGATTGCAGGCCTTTCTTTAATTGGAGTGAGTGTGTTGTTTAACCTGACTTTGATTTCTTCAACAGAGAACAGTCTCAGTGCCAACTCATGCCATTATCTGGGTTGCAAAGACCTATCCTCCCTGGCAGAATTTGGTCTTGAAAACCCTGCAGAAGCTGTATGAGGTTTGTTGGTTGTTTTGTTTTTTTTTCCCATATGACCGAGGTTCACTCAGATGTAGTTTTATGATCATTCATTCTGTGCCTGACAGTTAACCCTTTATAAACTAATGCCAGTCCTTAGCAGTCATCAGTGTGTGCATGTTTAAAAAGGTAGCCGCAATAATTGTGAAAAATATAAAATAACTTGGTGTATTCGTATTTACCAAGTAGGTGTTGATGATTATATACAACTCCATTTTGTATTGTTTTTAACATTTCTGATCAGATCAGTCGTATTGTCTGTCTGTTCAGTTATTTTTGTTTCTCTCTCTCCCCCTTGAATTTTCCAGTGATTATCAGTATCTCTAACATTCTGTATACTCTGCACATGTCAGCCATCATCTTTCATTGAGCAGGGCCTTATAGAGAAATGAAAGTACAGTCTTGCACTAGTTTGTGCAAGTGCTGGTATATCTAGAGAGACAAACCAGTCACTTGTTTTGATATTCACAGCTAAGCTTTTTGTATAGAGAACACTCCATATCTACCCTTAACTGCCCATGCAGAACTGGAACACAGTACCAAGTAGCACAGTTCAAGCATATTGAGAAAAATAATTTATAGCCATGTGTCATCCATCTGTAATTTATATGATAAATCTCCTTTGTGTCATCAAACACCAGAATACAGGATGTGTTTCAAGAAGTTAGTTTCTAATTCTATCCGCAGGTGAACCTACTTAACAGTGATATATCAGTCAGGTCATACAGCCTTCTTCTTTGTTCCCCTGCAACATGGCATTGATTGCACTTTTCAACCTGACACATACAGTTCCAGCTCAGCAAATTTTTAGGGCAAAGTTAACCTCTCATTGCAGCTCCTGTTTACTCACCTGGACTTCTGTCTGTTACCTTGAGGTAGTACAGTGTGGAAGTAGGACAGGATCTAAATCAGCTCTTGAGGTAGTACAGTGTGGAAGTAGGACAGGATCTAGGTCAGCTCTTGAGGTAGTACAGTGTGGAAGTAGGACAGGATCTAGATCAGCTCTTGAGGTAGTACAGTGTGAAAGTAGGACAGGATCTAGGTCAGCTCTTGAGGTAGTACAGTGTGGAAGTAGGACAGGATCTAAATCAGCTCTTGAGGTAGTACAGTGTGGAAGTAGGACAGGATCTAAATCAGCTCTTGAGGTAGTACAGTGTGGAAGTAGGACAGGATCTAAATCAGCTCTTGAGGTAGTACAGTGTGGAAGTAGGACAGGATCTAGGTCAGCTCTTGAGGTAGTACAGTGTGGAAGTAGGACAGGATCTAGGTCAGCTCTTGAGGTAGTACAGTGTGGAAGTAGGACAGGATCTAGGTCAGCTCTTGAGGTAGTACAGTGTGGAAGTAGGACAGGGTCTAGGTCAGCTGTGCTTCACTAACCCTGGTGGCAGCACAAGCAGTCAGCTGTGAGTTGCTAACCACTGTCTCATACAGCTTGAGTATTACTTACCCTCCACTGTCTCATACAGCTTGAGTATTACTTACACTCCACTGTCTCATACAGCTTGAGTATTACTTACCCTCCACTGTCTCACACAGCTTGAGTATTACTTACACTCCACTGTCTCATATATCCATATTAGTTCTGTGTCTTGGTAGTTCTCATTCTCTTGGCATGTCTGTCTCCAAAAAAAAAATAAAGGGAGAACTGGAAAGGAATAACTGATGGAGCTGATCAGGTAACATGGGAAGATACAGATAAGTGATGAGAGAGTTATCCAGGATGGGATGAGATGAAGAGGCATATTTGCTCACCACCATTGGCATGGCACTTTCTTTGTGTGTGTCATCTCCCTTTTTTCCCTCTTGCATATAAACAACTGATAGGTGGTTAATTTGATGTTAAGAGGTTTACTTTTGTTTTTTAGTGGTTTGTTAGTGTGTTGTTTAGTACAGCGTGTTTGTTTCCAGGCCAACAAAGGCTTCCCTGACAACAAGATTATATCACAAGAGCTTCAGAGCAAGCCAGAGCTGAAGAAATATTTGAAGAAACTTATGCCATTTGTGCAGGTAGCCAAGGTGAGTAGTGTGGCTGGATTGATGGATGTTCATTTCTATAACTGCTAGCCGCTAGTTTGAGTTCTTTGATTAACTTCCTTGACATTAACCCCGTTTGTTATAAGGACCAGATTTTTTTTTCTAAAATCTCTAGCTCTGTACGCTATACAGGCTAAACTGGTTTTGACTGCATACTCGGCATTAAGCCTGAATAACATTTGTCCTGGTATCGTGCTGCCATGTAGTAAATGAAGTGAGGTAAGGTTTCTGAAAAAAAAGTATGGAAACTCTTAATTAATATTAATGAGTGGGCGGGGCCATCTTGAGATCTGAGCAGTATTGTTTTTTGGCATGTTCTTTCATCAAAATGTAATGCTAAGGAGGTTAGCACTATGGTCCAACTTATTGAAAGTCTTTAACTCTTATAAAAAATAAGACTACAGTGGGTTTCTCGAGTACCCAGATGGAGTACCTCATGCATGGGGCTAAAGACAACAATAGATCCCATAAGTACTTGCGTCCTTTACTTTCAGGAAAATGTGGAAAAGAATGGTGTCAAAGCCTTGGCCTTGACCTCAGACATTGATGAGATTGAGGTGCTGAATCTGAACCTGCAGTACCTGGCAAACACAGTTGAGGTGAGTCAATGTCCGTGCTGCCCAGTTTTGGCTGTTTGTTGACACTTGGTGACTGAGTACAAGTTAACTGCTATCAAGATATTAGCGAGAAACAGTCATCATCCTGATATGGCAGACAAGTCTGTAGATGTCCTGATCTCTTCTCCAGGCAGTTAATGGCAGTAGAAATATCGGATATCACAATTACAAGCAGGCAAGCATTAGTTGTTGGCACGCCATTCCCTCTCCTTAGATCATCAGTGGAATACAAGAAAAATGCAAACAGTGACTGAAATCACATCAGAACTCAACATATTCTCATGAGCTGCAACTGCTGCACATTGCAATGTAGGGGATAGTGAAAATGCTGATGTCCTTTCAGAAAGCTAGTAGCAAGATGGAACAGGTTAGTCACCAAGTAAGCAACAGATGTCCCAAAAATCTCATCCATAGATGGTGTGTAATACAGCAAAGATCTATCATAGTCCACTACTTACCAGTGCATGCCAGTGTAACATGTTTTGTTTAACTCTTTCCATGCCTCAGGAAAAAAAATGCAGACGTTCAGTTGGAACTGCAATAAAGGCGCGGGTCTTGATCTGTATAGGGGGTATAGTTGTAAAATGGAATGGAAAACAGTATTCCATGTACTTCCGTGTACTTCTTAGTTTCAAAATATAACTAAATGTATGAAGATTTCATAAATGCAGAGTTTTTTAGGAAAAAAAGAAGTAATGTGATGTTTTTAGACAATGAATGTGCCCAGCTTACCATCGAGTAGGTCTAGGTCTACACTGCTTACCATCTGAGATGTCTAGATCTACTTGTCGATCTCATATTGTGATTCTATGTTGCATTCTCGCTAAATTAATGTCTGAAATAACTTCCTAACTACTTCTCCAGTCGTCTAAATATGTCTAGATCTACTTGGGATACATTCAAGAGCAGTGGGGTGGTCACAGGCCATGTCCATACCCCTATCTACATCATAAAAAATTGAACATTTTCGATGTTTCTCTTCCTTTTTCTCGCTCGGCATCACTCGTATCTAAGCACTCTTTCACCATTTTGAAAAGTGTCACCGGACACGCAGACAAAATATGTACAATCTGAACATTACACTGGTTTTTTAATGAAACAAACCAATTGTCACTATAGTGACGATACGTAGCATGTCGGAAAACCAGAAGTGTCACTATAGTGCCGAAAGGCTCAGGAAGAGTTAACTCTTTCCACTCGTGTTACTTCCAAACCGTTCCTTAGTTTCTGACGTCGCGGACATTTTGGAAAAGGGGGTCCCTGTGTAAAAGTTCTTGTACTGAATTAATTCCATGATCACCACTTGTGTATCACACATTAAAATAAGTGGAAATGAATGAAGATTCCATAAATGAAGTTATTTGTCATTAAAAAAAAAAAAACAAAGAAAAGAAAAAAAAGCACAGCTGGTGTGAAACAATGGAACGATTTTTTGGCACTAAAAAAAATGTTAGGGCTGAGCAATAAAATCTACTTTATACTTACCTTAGCTGTGTCATAATCCAATATAGAATATGTAGTCATTCAAATTTCAGTACAGAAAAATCAATATTTATGGATGTCTGTGACATCCAGTAAATCTAACAGGTCTACAGCTACAAGAAACACATATAGTAAGATAGGTCTAGTCGGTCGGTGTGACCATTCTACCACTTGATCTCGAGAAAGAAACTTGAATTTTACCCCCTGTCTTTTTATCCAATATGGCTTCTTTATCCCCCATGCTTAACTCTTCCCGTGCCATGGTCGCCATAGTGAGAACTTCCGGTTACTGCCATTGGTGCCAAAGTTGTTATAGTGATAATTCAGTTGTTTAAAACACGATTCGAGTAAAATACGATTTTAATTTTCACTCGCAAGTTATCTGCCCATGTCAGAATTACCCGGCATCCTTTTCGCTCGCGTGGTAGCCATTTTTTCCTACGTTTCTCTTCAAATCTGTGAATATTTTTCTAACCCTAGTCGAAAATGGACAAGCCTTCAGACAAGACACATGTTAATGGATGTTCACTAGTTAGGTCTTTACCAGAAAGAAGGGCTAAAACAGGTGCTAGGCAGTTTTTTCTTGCGTATTGTGGTAAGAAATCTTCTGACATTGTTTCTGACCATGCTTTTGACCGGCAATCTGACAGTGATTCTGATAGTTCGTCAGACAGTGTCTCAGACAATGGTTCTTATAGCTCGTCTAATGTTTTCTGTTGTGTTTGTGTTTTTGTTTGTTTGTTTCTGCAAATTTGTGCAGAAAGTGATCAGGTGATTACATTTCATGTGAGGATTTCCATTTATCATCGATTTGTGATTTCCAAGTGAATATTTACAGCTCCAATGGTAAGTAGAAAATAATTTTATTTGTGTTTTATAAATTTTTTTTCCCTTGGGGGGCTGAAAATGTTGTCTTATTTTCTCACCAGTTATTTTTTTCTAAACAAACTCTGCATTTATGGAATCTTCATTCATTTAAAATTTTTTTGATGTATAATAAGTATATTTGTGTAAGATGGAAATAATTGTTAAATCACTTTTTAAACTATAGCCCAAAAATATCGCGACACCCGCGCATTTTGCTTGGCACCAACGCGACGTCCGCATTTTTTCCCGCGGGCACGGAAAGAGTTAAAACACTAGTTTAACTTTGGATTCAGAAGAGCTCTGACTGGTTAAATTAAAAGTTACATCATGTTTTCAACGAAAGAAAATCCAAAGACTATAAGGGCTCTGTCGATGGGAGAGCACATACCGCAAAGATCCATTCAGTGATCTCAAAAGTGGAAACAGTTAAAGACATTGAGAAACAGAGCATAATAATGACTGTGGTAAAACTGATCCAAATCCTGTGTGGACAAAAGCGTAAGGTGTTATTTTGCAAAAGGTAGAAAGATCAGATAAAGAACAGCTGCAGTTGGATGCAAAAAACACATCAGATAATTTAGAAAAATTCCATTTTCAGGTTTTTCCTATTGTCTCAGAAGAGGTGTTTAGCCAAAATATTGGTTGCATGGGTTATGACCAAAACAATACAACAGAGGATACACACATTCATGAGCAACTGTTTGAGGAGGATTTTAAACATTAAATGGCAGGATGAGATCAGGAATGAGGAGATCTGGGAAAGGGCAGGACAAGAACCTATAAATCATTTCTAGGAAGTGGAGGTGGCCACACTCTGAGGAAACCTGACACCAGCATAGCAAGACAGGCACTGACATGGAATCCTCAAGGAAATAGAAAATGAGGAAGACCTAGACTTACTTCTCTCTCTCTCTGAACCTTAAGTGCCCAGGGCACATGGGGCTTCCGCAAGGGTTTTCCACAAATGCCTGTCCTTCGCCTTTTTTTCTGCTCTTGCCCAGGTGAGCCCTCTATTGCTCAACATCCTTTCTGTTGTTCTTCTCCATGTCTCTTTTGGTCTACCCTTACTTCTGTTCCCCTGTGGTGTCCATCTTAGTGCTATTTTTGGTAGTGAGTTGTCAGTCATTCGGAGCACGTGTCCCAACCATCGCCAGTGTCTTTCCTCAATAATTGTTGTCAGTGGTTTCATCTGCATTTCTGCTAATAAAATGTAATTTCTTATGGTGTTTGGCCAAAATATTTTTTTAATTCTTCGTAAACATTTAGTCTGGAAAGAATTCAACTTGTTTTCTATGGTTTTGGTGATTTTCCAGCATTCACTTCCATAGAGTAGTACACTTAAAACATTACTCTTAAATATCCTGATTTTCATATTTATGCTTAGTTTTTTTTTATTTCCATATATTCTGCAGCATTGCAAAAGCCTGGTTTGCTCTAGTAAGTCTGCTGTTGATGTCCTCTGTGCTGTCTCCATTTTCTACTACTCTGCTGCCAAGGTATACAAATTCGTTTACCTCCTCCACTAACTTGTTATCTACTCTGAGTACATTTCTGTTGTTCACATTTTGCTTCATTAACTTTGTCTTTCCTACATTGATCTTTAGTCCTATGTTGTTTGCATTCTGAGTTAGCTTGTTTATTTTATCTTGCATATCTTTGTGACTGCTTGATAATAGACAAATGTCGTCTGCAAAGTCAAGGTCCTCCAGCACTGTGTCAAGGGTCCATTGTAATCCTCTGCGTTTGTCTGATGTTGCCTCCTTCATTAACCAGTCTACTGCCAAGATAAATAATGTTGGTGATAATACACATCCCTGTTTCACTCCTGTTTGTACCCTAAAGCTGCTGGAGGTGTGTTCTCCACAGATAACTTTGCACTGAAAACCCTCGTATAAGGCTTTGATTACATTAACTATTTTATGGGGGAGGCCATGCCATCTTAGGATTTTCCACAGTGCATCTCTGTTGACTAGACTTACTTGGAGAAGAGAAATTATGACAGTGCCAAGAGACAAGGGATGTAGATTGAAGGAAGCAGAGAATAATTCCAAGAACAGGGATGACTGGAGAGCCTTTATTCATGGCCTGTGCTCTCAAGTGAGTGAAAGGCGATGATGATGATGATGATGATTGTCACCTTTGATTGCAGTTCTTATCTTTTAAATTTTATTAGATTTCGATGTTAACTTTGCCTTAATTTATGTCATCTACAAGCTGACCTCTACAGACTTTCAGCCCTATCCTAAAAAAAAAAAAGGCATCCAGGTAAGCCACACACTAAGAACATATATTACAGGAATGTCTAAAATGTACAGAACTACATTGTCAAACTTCACACAGAAGTTAACAGTTCGGCAATCACCAGAACCTGCAAGAAGTTCCAAACCACTGTGGCAGCATTTCAGATCTAATGCAGCTTTGAAGCTGACTAGAGGAGAATAAGGCCTGGTGTATCACGTGATAATTTCGTTATTTGTATTTTGTTCTAGTTGGAGGGCCTGGAAGTGAAGTCCTCAGATCTAGCTGATGATAAAGTGAAGGAAGATTGCTGTCCTGGGAAACCTTTCATCACCTTCGTAACAGAGGTTAGGAAGTTTCTTTAATGCTGGTTATTGTCATTCATAAAAGTTACCAGGTTTTTTTTTAAAGTGCATGTTATTGTCATTTGTAACAGTAATTACAAGAGATTCAAGCCAGTTAAATATTTATTAGAGTCATGTTTCAAGTAAACATATGTCTCAAATAAACGCCGGGTCAGTACATCGTCTCGTGTCTTTCTGTGGAAAGATGTGGTATAGGGTAATACCGAAGCTGCAGAACTGTAATTGGCATTTTGTGAATATGTGCCTGCTTTGAATAGGTGCAGGCCTATAATAAATACCAAATCATGGTGACACTCTTGTGAATAAACTCTGAGGGCGTTTCTTCAAGAAAATACAGTATATACTTTCTGGAAGAGAGGCAAGCATAACTCTGAATCAAACAAAGGTTGTGGATAGGAGGCTTACTGCAATTGGGGAGCGAGGTATAAGAAAATAGACGTCTGCATTGGGGGAAACAGCCTCTGAAATGGCAGACTGTCTGCTTGCTAAGATTATACTGCACTCACACACATGCATGCAAACGGCTGTCAACACGAGGAGACAAAATAGGATATTGTGTGAAAGTAGTTTCATGGATCTAGGTACACTTGAGACAAAAGATGTGGGATTTTTTTTTTTTAAATGTCTTTGCTAAATAGTAATAATCACAAATACACTGATGAAAATTAGTAAATTGTATGATTTCTGCGTTTGTCTGATGTTGCCTCCTTCATTAACCAGTCTACTGCCAAGATAAATAATGTTGGTGATAATACACATCCCTGTTTCACTCCTGTTTGTACCCTAAAGCTGCTGGAGGTGTGTTCTCCACAGATAACTTTGCACTGAAAACCCTCGTATAAGGCTTTGATTACATTAACTATTTTATGGGGGAGGCCATGCCATCTTAGGATTTTCCACAGTGCATCTCTGTTGACTAGACTTACTTGGAGAAGAGAAATTATGACAGTGCCAAGAGACAAGGGATGTAGATTGAAGGAAGCAGAGAATAATTCCAAGAACAGGGATGACTGGAGAGCCTTTATTCATGGCCTGTGCTCTCAAGTGAGTGAAAGGCGATGATGATGATGATGATGATTGTCACCTTTGATTGCAGTTCTTATCTTTTAAATTTTATTAGATTTCGATGTTAACTTTGCCTTAATTTATGTCATCTACAAGCTGACCTCTACAGACTTTCAGCCCTATCCTAAAAAAAAAAAAGGCATCCAGGTAAGCCACACACTAAGAACATATATTACAGGAATGTCTAAAATGTACAGAACTACATTGTCAAACTTCACACAGAAGTTAACAGTTCGGCAATCACCAGAACCTGCAAGAAGTTCCAAACCACTGTGGCAGCATTTCAGGTCTAATGCAGCTTTGAAGCTGACTAGAGGAGAATAAGGCCTGGTGTATCACGTGATAATTTCGTTATTTGTATTTTGTTCTAGTTGGAGGGCCTGGAAGTGAAGTCCTCAGATCTAGCTGATGATAAAGTGAAGGAAGATTGCTGTCCTGGGAAACCTTTCATCACCTTCGTAACAGAGGTTAGGAAGTTTCTTTAATGCTGGTTATTGTCATTCATAAAAGTTACCAGGTTTTTTTTTAAAGTGCATGTTATTGTCATTTGTAACAGTAATTACAAGAGATTCAAGCCAGTTAAATATTTATTAGAGTCATGTTTCAAGTAAACATATGTCTCAAATAAACGCCGGGTCAGTACATCGTCTCGTGTCTTTCTGTGGAAAGATGTGGTATAGGGTAATACCGAAGCTGCAGAACTGTAATTGGCATTTTGTGAATATGTGCCTGCTTTGAATAGGTGCAGGCCTATAATAAATACCAAATCATGGTGACACTCTTGTGAATAAACTCTGAGGGCGTTTCTTCAAGAAAATACAGTATATACTTTCTGGAAGAGAGGCAAGCATAACTCTGAATCAAACAAAGGTTGTGGATAGGAGGCTTACTGCAATTGGGGAGCGAGGTATAAGAAAATAGACGTCTGCATTGGGGGAAACAGCCTCTGAAATGGCAGACTGTCTGCTTGCTAAGATTATACTGCACTCACACACATGCATGCAAACGGCTGTCAACACGAGGAGACAAAATAGGATATTGTGTGAAAGTAGTTTCATGGATCTAGGTACACTTGAGACAAAAGATGTGGGATTTTTTTTTTTTAAATGTCTTTGCTAAATAGTAATAATCACAAATACACTGATGAAAATTAGTAAATTGTATGATTTCTACATTTTACTGTATGCAAATTCGGTATTGTTAGAATCAGTCTTAGTAGAGGTGTTAAGAAAAAATTATACTTAGCGAAACCTACCTGCTTCCAAACTGTCTTCTAAGATGACTAATACTGTGTTATGACATTATTGTGTACATGAATAAACTATTTTGTATGCTTGCAGCCATCAGTCCAAATATCTCTAATCAACCAACAGCCATTTAACGGGCTGTTTGAGATGACGCTGAGCATATATGAGGGTGACAACCTCGGCAAAGTGGCCAGCCGTATTGCCAAGACTGAAAGGTCTAAAATCAAAGGTATAAAATGTGGAGACATTAACTCTTTGATAGCAGATGTTGGAAAAATAGTTCCTGTACATGTATTATCATTACTTAGAGAATTTAAAATGGTTAACTACAAATAATGTCATAAGCCACTATGAGATTATGTAATTCTCACACTAGTTTTTCCATCGTTGTTCTTATGATTGTGGGATCATATAGTTTGCTCTTCTGCTTTGTGGTATGAACAGTGACTGTCATGTTCCATGATGTACAGAAATGAGAAGGGATCATGTTGAAGTGTCAAGCCTTTCAATAAGCTCCACCACAGGGCAGACAGACGTGTTTTTAGATGGAGTGAGAGTTATTATACTGGGTACACATGTGGACTGCAGAATGCTCTTAAATTCAGAGAAGTACAGTTTTATCCCATCCTTTCCTTTTCCAGTTTCTGCTGTAGATATTTCTACAGTTTTATACAATGCTTTTCTACTATTCTCTTCTGTAAATTTTGTACAGTTTTATCCCCATCTTTTCTTCTTCCAGTTACTACTGCTGTAGATTTTGTAGTTTTATCCCATCTTTTCTTCCTCCGGTTACTGCTGTACATTTTGTAGTTTTATCCCATCTTTTCTTCCTCCGGTTACTGCTGTACATTTTGTAGTTTTATCCCATCTTTTCTTCCTCCGGTTAATGCTGTAGATTTTGTAGTTTTATCCCATCTTTTCTTCCTCCGGTTACTGCTGTACATTTTGTAGTTTTATCCCATCTTTTCTTCCTCCGGTTAATGCTGTAGATTTTGTAGTTTTATCCCATCTTTTCTTCCTCCGGTTACTGCTGTACATTTTGTAGTTTTATCCCATCTTTTCTTCCTCCGGTTAATGCTGTAGATTTTGTAGTTTTATCCCATCTTTTCTTCCTCCGGTTACTGCTGTACATTTTGTAGTTTTATCCCATCTTTTCTTCCTCCGGTTACTGCTGTACATTTTGTAGTTTTATCCCATCTTTTCTTCCTCTGGTTACTGCTGTAGATTTTGTACAATTTTATCCCAGTCTTTGCTTCTCAAAGACTAATCACCATTATTAAATCACTTGATTCATTCTTCTGTTTGTGTCTCCAGACCCGGCATCGTTGAAACTGTTGAGATTTGAGGACGCAGAGTCGGGGTGGACGAAGATTCCAGATTTGAACAAGATTCTTGATGGGAAAGTTGAAATCTCAGCTTCAAGTGTTTTCCATGTTGACCACACTTCACAGTCTGTTTTCCTGTCGGAAAATGGCTCAAAGATTCCAGTAGGACCAAAGATGGTTTATATAGTAAGTTAGGCATTAGTTCTCTGTTGTCAAAATTTTGTTTCTCTGTTGAGAACTGGTTCGGAGATAATTACTTGGTTCAGGCATGTTTGCTGATATTTTATTATTTGTTCATCTTGGTGCTGATTGTTCTCTTTGCTCTAGAACATTTAGTTTTGTCAATCTTAACAGAGAGAACAATTTAACACACTTGGTTAGGTTTTGTTGTTTGTGATGCGTGTATTACATGCACAGAAGAAATAGGTGTTAAAATGTGGAGGTTTTTTTGTTGTTTTCTTTTACAAAATAAACCACTTGTCAAGAAATGTATAAGATAGAAAGTTGCTTCAGTGCAGCATTCTGTACTTTTTTTTTTGTCTCCTGTGAGCACATATATGAATATATTTCGCTGTTGTTCACTTCCAGTGACTTTCCTCTGTCTCTTTGATTTATACTTCCATACAGTTCACTGTTGCCAACTCCTAGTCTTTTTTTCATTAGTGATAGCTGGGGTAAAACAGGTAAATAAATCCGGATAAATGAGTGTTATTTCTTGAGTATCATTTACCAAAGAAAGGAGAGAGTGAGATAAATATCTAAACCACTGCTGTCACAAGACAGTTGTGACAATAACTGGTTATCACGAGACAGTTGTGATAATAACTGGTTATCATGAGACATTTGTGACAATAACTGGTTATCATTAGACAGTTGTGACAATAACTGGTTATCATTAGACAGTTGTGACAATAACTGGTTATCACGAGACAGTTGTGACAATAACTGGTTATCACGAGACAGTTGTGACAACTGATTATCATGAGACATTTGTGACAACTGGTTATCACTAGACAGTTGTGACAATAACTGGTTATCACTAGACAGTTGTGACAATAACTGGTTATCACGAGACAGTTGTGACAATAACTGGTTATCATTGAGACAGTTGTGACAATAACTGGTTGTCTCACTTCTTTCCTGAATTTATCTGACTCCGGATTCAGGGTGAAGTTTGCCATCTTTCATCACAACCATGGTCTGACATGCTTTTTCTATACACAAGTATTGTTTAGTGCCTTCCTAAGAGCTATATGCTTATCAAGAGTTCCCTTCCTTTTGCATGGTATTTTTTATTATTTTGGTGATAGGAATATTGTCTTTTAATTTGCATAATTGAAAATATGGAACAAAAAATGAAAAGATCCGAAACAAAGAATCTTAAAAATATCAATCCTGGGGTACACTTAAAGACAGGGCTGCCAGAATGGAGGAAACCAGAGCAGAGAAAGCCCCAGATTGAGGTGGATAAATAGGACAGAGGACATTCTGTGGAGATGAGAAACAGCAGCATGTCACTGGTGAGACATCTTGTGTTAGGTCAGGGATAACACCTCATCAACTTAAAAACTTAACGGCAGCTGTGGAAGTCAAAGAATTTTAAATTGTACCGCTGTGGCTGTTGATGGAGATACGTATGGTTGAGATTTTGAAAACTGTACATTATACATTATAATTTATGTTCATTTTTTTGTTGGGTAAATGGGGTTTTGGATTAAGCCCTCTTATTGTATTTAGCATATCTTATGTAGGTGCAAATATTGTATGTTAGTTGTGTGTTGAAGAATCATTAAACTCTCAGCAGGGTTGATTGAAGTTACTGCTGAGGATATAACAAATAAGTTTTCATAAGGTACTTGGCTTCATGTAATTAACATCTCTCGCATTTAACTGTAACAAGGGCTGACAGAAATTCTGTACACACACGGAGGTTATTACAGCACTGAGAATATTGTGTTGGCTAAAATTTGATTGGCTAGTAGCAGAAACATATATGTAAGTGACATTGATTTGATTTCTGATATTATTGATTCTTTGAGTTTCTATTTTATTGTTCATTCATCCTGGTGCTGCACTTTTTTTCCCTCTCTTAAGAGCATTTAGTTCTGTGCGTTGATAACAATGTGACATCTTAAACATGACGAAGTAGTTTTTGATGATGTGTGTCCGATAGATAGGAAAGTATGGGAGTTAAAAGCTTGTATTTCTTGAACAATAAATTGCATATGTCAAAATGTACGAGTTAACACAGAGTTGGTGAATGAAATGTATGGGTTATTCATTTTATTAGAGCTATGCATTATATTTACAACAAATCCACTCTGGTACATTTTCTTGATGAAAAAATTCAAGAGTGTCACAGTATGAGTCTTGACATGTGGTGTTCATCAAGAACATGTATTGTTAATTTCATAAAATATAAAACAGAGAATCCCTACTGTATGGAACAGAAAATAAATTCTGAATGACCAGTTGCTAGGTACTGCTAGGGTTCAGAAATCTTTTTAATTGAAGAATCATCCATCCGTGACATGCTTGCACATGCATAGTTTTGATGTTAGTGGGCCTAAGATGCTGTATGATTTAGCAGTCAGTGACATGCTAGCATCAGAACTGGCAAGTCAGTCGACCAAGACCCTGTCACACCCCTCCATTGGTGCCCCTGCGGTCAGGCCTAGCCTAATAGGGCAGAGACCATCATAATCCTCATAGTAGTGGAGTCAAGAAGTATTGCACACCTCCCCCCCGCCTTTTTTTTCAGGGAATGAGAAAAAATAGCCACCTAACCCACACCTGACACGATGCTGCGCCTCAACACCATCCTTGCAGTTCCAGGGAGGTGGAAGAAGGGCAGACAGGAAGTATTTCAGATTTTCACAGCACCTAAATCTTCAAGGATGCAGAAGACCAGACACACATCATAGTTTTCTTTCACAAAAGAAAGATTTGCAGCAGTTTATCTGTAACAAGCTAAAAAAAAACCTTACACAAAAGGGAAGCATTAACACAGGATTACATTGACCTGAAGGACAGAAGCCCACAAGTGGCCAAGCTTGTAAGATCTTCCCTACATCAGAGAGAGATTTTTGTTTTAATAAATGGTTTCCCTTCTTTGCCCAGCCAAAAGTTTATAAATAAAAGTGTTAGCTGTAGTGAGCAGAGATCCAAAATGTGTCTCAGGATTTTTTGGAGTGACTTTTTTTGTTTGTCAGGTCAAAAATTGCCAAGTTTTGGTGTAAGGGGTAAAATGTAAGTAGTGGTTTGTACTTGCAGAGAATAACACATTTTTTTCACTTCTTTTCTCATCATTTTTGATGAGTAATACAGCTTATATATAAGACACTAAAGGAAACTATTTTCCTGAAAAGTTATGATTTTTATTTCAAACAAACAAAAGCTAGGAACAATGAAAAAAAAAACATGTATAAAAATACATTAATTCTGAATACACTAATTCTACCAACAGAAACTGATTAAACTCTGTACTAATTATCTGAGTAAACTTATGTAAATATGTGAAAAGTCAAGTCACAAATACTACTCTGTTGAAATCTGAAATACAAAATTGTTCTCTTGTAAAGATGTAGCTTGAGTGGAATTATAGCTTGTAATGTTCTGGAAAAAAATAATTGGTGGAAATGGCCAGGCATGTACACATCTTGTACTGCCAACTGTGTACAGACTGTTACAAGATCAACCCATGAAGGTAGCTTGCCAACATGGGGCAATAATCACAAGAAACAAGACAAATTCTAACTCTTAAAATTTAAAAAACACAACATGATAACCAGTTTGAGACAATACTGAGAATTTTAAATATATATATATATTTTTTTTTTTTTTAATACCCAGTGCTATAATGAAATTTTAATAATTCTCATCTTGCCATTAGACAAACTCATCTTTCTCAATGAGTAAGAAAGTCTGATAAAATGATTTCTATTTTCCAGATTTTTTTTTCCTTTAACATCATGTCTCAATCTTCTTTTATACCAACACTTTTAAGTCAAAGAATCTGGGAGAGACATTTTAACATTAAACTGAATTCAACATCCCGGAGCTTCTTTTTCACATCAAAATTCTCTTCATCAACATCAAACCCAGACATCACAAAAGCAGTACTTACATTTGATTAATTTTTTTTAAAATGACATTTCCATTGTTAGTAATAGTCCCACATTATTCAGAATAATCTTTATTTCTCTCATTAAAGAAAAAAAAAGTAATTAATAAATGTAAGATCCTATCAAAGTCCAGTAACCCCTCATACAGAGACTTGTCTGTATGATGACTAAATGAAAACAAATTCCCCAACAACACTCTACATAAACCAAAGTCCATCTTCACTTGTTTTAAAATTGGAAAAACAATAAAAATGATTAACATGACATTACCAAATTTTCCCTCATCTGTTGGCAATACTCCAGGTGCAGTACATAATTTGTCACTTTTGATGTCCAATATGTCCACAGTTTTAAACACTTCAGTTTTTTTTTGTTTCTGATATTACTGACCAATCGGCAAAATGAAAAAAAATACAAAAAATTTCTAATAACAGTCACTGGGTTTTATCTTGAACGTATGGTCCTAGTGTTACAAGAATATATTTGTGGAATTATAGTTTGTTTATTTGGTTATCCCAATCACACCACAAGCCAAACGAGGTCCTGCGTTTCCAGTCTTCAAGCTCTCATCATTACCTCCCTTGCCAAGATCATCATCCTTCTCATGAACCTGAAAGTTTACACAAAATATCTTTAACTCTTGGACCACCATCAGCTATTTAAAAGGCTTTTTAAAAAAATGAAAAATAAAATAATTGCAATCATTTGGTTTTTTTGTTTCACACTTGGAGTTTATATTTTTTATCAGCTGTGGATCCTAAAAATAACATCACACATCATTTCCCAATAAAACAGGTCACCGTGATGAATATTAATTTTAAAAAAAAAAGATTGTGTGTTGTGGTGCTATCTGATGTCAGAATTAACAAACTTTTAGCTGTGGCAGACAAAATGGCTAAATCTAGGATGAACCAAATTCTGTTGTCACTCTGGTACTAAGCCTCTTGCTGTGTCCAATGATGGGAGGAAGTAGTGCCCCCTCATATCCCTTGATGTGTATGAAGTGACAGGACAATGCCCTCAAAGCAAGAAATAACACCATCAGGTGAACTGCAAAGCCTGGCTTAACAATACACTATACTTTAATCCTTACCTCATCATCATCAAGTGCCCTGATCCTTACTTGCCACATATGTGACACGGCCTAAAAGGACCACATGCAAACTGGGCAGCTGATGCTCAGCCAGTTATAGTTCACCAACCTTAGCATCAAAGAAAGCTGCTCTGCTTAAACACCCATACTTGAAGAAAGACTTGTTACAGAAGCAGATTTTAAATCCTAATTTGTTATACAATCATTTATATTTGCAGCCTAATGAACATCTACACTGCAGTTTACAAGCAGAATTGAGACCTGAATTGACTGCATTAAGTTTCAGCCTCATTACAATGCTCCATTTATATGACATTGATTGTCCACAAAAGACATAAAATACACACCTACATATTAAGTGCAGTATTGACACCACAAGGATAGTCAAGATGATTTTCTATCTCTATAGAGGTCCCCATGATAGTTGGTTGTTGTATTAGTAATACAATGCATATTAATTTCCTCTTTCACCTTGGATTTTTGTCTCCAATGTCATGTTACTTTCTATCTGCTGGACCCTGACCATCTCTGCTTCTTCCAGCAGTGATCTGCAGTGACATCTAAATGACAACATAATGCATATCACATCAAACTACAGTTCCTTATGACCCTTGGATAACTTGACGCCCAAACTTACCACCAAACTCCGACCAATGACTGAGTATTCACCAATGAGAGGGATCTGTGGGTCCTTCAGGTCAACGACTGCAACTCCATCTTCTCCAGCCACAATGTTTCCTAGATCACCAGCATGTCTGGGAACCACAATACAGGAAATTTGTTATAAACAAGAAAACACTTTTGGAAATTACAAATATAATCTAGCTTTAACACTTATCTCCCCTCTGTCTATATCTATCTTGCCTTGCCAGTGGTGTTGACAATCATACTTTCCCACAGTTCTCTGTTCCCAGTGGTGAGAATAAGCTGTGTGACCTTGTTAGTCCGTCCAGTATTTCCCCTCTCTACCTACCTCAATCTCTTTTGCCCTTTATCTTTCCCGCTGTCACAATGTATTCTAGCTTGCTTTACCATAAAATGTTCCCTATTAATTTGGATTGCCTTTTGCTAACTTTTTTTACTGCTTCTGCCATCTTTCCAGTCTCCTCATTTGATTTTTTTGCTGTCCATGGTATTCTCAGTATTCTAAGGAACCACATTTAAGTGGCTTCCAGATGGTGCTGTACTTCATTAGTGCTTCATATCCGTAAAATAAAATTGTCCATATATGCCTTTTAAAAAAATGAAAAGTAAGATAACCGCAATCACTTGGGACTTTACAATTTTAAACCACCAGCAATGATAAAAAACAGGATTTGTATCACCAAAATATTACACCTCTGTTGTCTGATCACAAAAATGTTTATGGGGTCTTGGGTATGGTAAGATTTGAGTCAGATAACCAAAATAATTCTACCAGTCATCATCATTCTGTGCAGTCTCCCAGGGAAAGTTAGCTGCAGTGTATCTCTAACTTGTTCTGGCCTTACTTTCACCATGAACTTGGCCATGCTGACAAATCTTTTGATGACAAGCAGCAATTTATATCACTGTCAAAATCCTTGTGATCTGTCAAATTTTCCATCAAGTATGGTTTTCTTATTGGGTTATGCCTTTTGATATTGCTGAAATATTTCAACTGCCTAGTTGTGTTTCCCAGGTTTTTTATTTGTTTAAATTTCTTCTTTTTTTTCCTCTTGTACCCCTAGAGTATATCTCATTCTTCTGTGCGTCCACAATGCAAAGGCCTCAGTTTTTCTTGGTTTCTCCTACAAACTATGTCCTACATTAAAAAGAGTGTACAGTATATGTTCTGTCAGTAGATACAAATATCTCAGCTTGCTTCTATGATGCTGAAATGTGTACATATAAGATTCAAAACTTCTCCAATGGATGGAAGTTGAAATATCTCAAAGGATATGGACAACAGTCAAACACCTACACCTCAAAGATGTACCTGGATTCCACAAGAACAGAACAATTGGGCAGAAATGAACTTTTCAGATAAAAGTCTACCTAGTAAGAAAAAGTAAAGGGGGAGACAGGAAGTGACAAATTGAGACTATTAAAAACATGTATTTGTCTACCTTTGTGGCCTTCACTTTGATGACGGGTAAAACCTTTTCTTCATTAAAAAAAAAACAAAAGACGCAGAAATGCACCTTGAGGCATCATTACAGAGTAACTGGTGAGACATCACTGTGTTGGGAGCAACAGGACAAGGAAAAAAGGCATAAAAGAGCCAAAGCATGTTTCAAAGAATCACTGACTGAAAGAGGCTGATATCAGTGTTGAGTTCACTGAATGTCAAAGCATGTGGATGGTGGTTTTGTTTCACATTTCCTCACATAATATGTAGATGCTATCTACAAATGTTTACCTTTCAACATCATTTGGTCCTCCGTGATTTTTCTGGTGTGGATTAAAATGAGCTCCTGCACTTACACAACCTAGGGAAAAAAAACTTTTTTGTAACTAATTTAAAAAACACTTTTATCATAATAGTAATGACATTCACACATCTTCATTGTTTCACTATACGTTTCCCTGTTTTTTGAGCCAGAAATTTTGTGCTAATAACTGACATTAGCAAACTATTTTTTTTAAGGACAAAAGAAAACTGCGTGGATATCGAATTATTATATTTCAAAACATATACGGCAAAGTAACTGAGAGGATTATAGCTGGGCAACTTTCAGACTTTCTAGAGTCCAGCAGGCTATTACCAAATATGTTAGAAAGTTATCGTCCAGGAAGAGATACAACCAACAACGCTGCAATCGTGGCTTATGATGTATATGAGGGATTTCAGAGAAAAGATGAAACCTTACTTGTGTCACTCAATCTTGGGGATGCACAGAACACAGTGCATTACACAATGCTGTTGACACTTCTGATGGAGTTTGAGACAGATACAGAACATGGATCTCGGAGCCTAGAACCATTGCTATGGGGCTGCCTTAGGGGTCTCCCTTGTCTCCTGTGCTATTCAATACTGGCATTGCCCTGTTATTTGAAAATGGTGTGGTGAGAACACTGATGATATATTAACATATGAGCATGGGAGGTGTAGAGAGGAATTAGCCACAAGAATGCAGAGCGGGGTGGACCGAATAACAAGCTGGTGTGTGGATAACAATGCGGTGATAAACCCAGAAAAACCTGGCATCCTGTGATTCTCATTAAATAATAGAGTTGTAGGATCTGAAGTTCTGATTGTGAAGTGTCAAGGCCAAGATATTAAGAGAACACATTTCATGAGGCATCTAAGGATCACATTTGATCATTCATTGTCCTTTGCACACCATGTGGACAATGCAATTGACAATGCGATTTTTTTGTGTGTAAAAGCCAGGAAAGCATTGACAGCAGTTAAGTTAATGGCCGCAGTGGGCTTTCCACACCACTCTCTCTTCTTGCTGATGCATGCGCTGGTACTGTCATCACTGGAGTATGGTGTTGGCCTGCTCACTCTGTCCAATGCACAGCCGAACAGACTAGAGCGTGTACAGAACGACGCAATGAGAGTGATCTTGGGTTGCACCAGGGATACTCCAGAAGCAGCCATGAGCTTTCTGCCTGATACGCTGAATGTGAGGTCTAAACACAAGCATGCTCAGGGTTGCTGGTGTGAAGGACCATCCTCTCCATAAGGAGCTGGGGTTGATAAAGGGAAAATGCATCAAACGAGGCATATCCTGGATGGCTAAGGTGGAGGATACAATAAAGTCACTTTGCAATCTAGATGAGGTGCCTAAAGGTGATGAGTTGTTACGGATACAGGACCGACCTCAGCTAACAAAGGTTATTATACAGAAGGGCCATGAATATAGAGACTGGGCACAGGGAGCAGCTGAATACTAAGTTCAAGATCTCATCCAGCATCACTGTGGGTCTTCCTACACGCTGATAAGTACAGATGGCTCAGTGACTCGGAACAGCAGAAGTGGTTGGGGTTTTGTCACCTACCAAAATGAAAGAATAGTGGCACAGGGTTCAGGAACCTTTGAAATCACCATTTCAAGCATGCAAATGGAAATTGAGGCTGTGTCGGTGGCAGTGGAATGGTTAGTTGCTCACGATGTGGTTAATGGTGCCAATGTGATGGATTCACAGAGTATGCTTCATAAGACTAAGAAGAATTTGCTTCGAAAAGAATGGGTTCATCTGTTAAGCCAGACAGCTATAACAAGCCTAAAGTGGCTTTTACTGTCCAGGGCATACAGGAATACTTGGCAATGATGTGGTTGGCAGACTTGCTGAACGGGCAAAAACAAATGGCAGACTGACAATGAACAAGGAGGACATTGCTAAGGCTGTATTGGACAGACTGGGAGAATGAAGAGCGGGAATGGAAGAACAATGTAGCTGTGAGGAGACTGCTGGAGCTAGGACAATTAAAGTGCTGGCAGGAAATCCGAACTGTGTGGCAGAAAACACATCATAAACAACCAACATTAGACAGGAACTATTAGCAGACATACTCTTGGATGGATGCTGTGGCATGCAGCTGAGCATATATGGGGTTGTCCTGAATGCAGTGAAGCCGGAGTGTGAATTTTGAACTTTGAACAAATTCTTTATGAAGCTTCTTCTTCTTCTTTTTCGTTCGCATTGTCTGTCTATATCTGCAGTCCTGTCTCTTGGACAAATTTCACAGTTTTTTGTAATTCATGTATGGAACTACAGAGCTTATCTTCTAGTGTGGTTTCACTGGGCCAGTAATTATTTCTCAGTGTCTCATAGTTGGTGCAGTTTTGGAGGATATGTTCCACAGTTTGGGGCACCTGGGCACATGTACATAGATTAGTAGTACCAACCTTAAACTTTGTATACATATGACTTCGGAGTCGGCTGTGTCCTGTTCGGAGACGGAAGATGGTGACTTGTTCCTTTCTGTTTAGCATATGATAGTCATCATGTGGTGGTGTTTGTGGCTTCCTGTAGGTTTTTATCATGTTTTTCTTCTGATTATAGGTGATTGGTATGTCTGGTTGCTCCATTTCAGTGCCCTCTTTGGCCAGACGGTCAGCTTTCTCATTGCCTTGTATCCCACATTGGGAGGGAATCCACTGCAAAGTGACTCCATGTTGTAAGCCAATTTTTGACAAGGCATCTTAAGGTCTGGTAGTTTGTTGCACTGAAGAGCTTCCAGTACTGATCTTGCATCTGTGAGAATTACTACGGGACATGTATCAACTCTGGAGCTTTATGAAGCAATAAATGATAAATTATAAACACCAGTTAACCTGAATGAAAGGGATATATTCTTCTGTCAAATCAATCTTCATTAGTCGTTATCCTTGACGGTGAATGTGTTCTATTCGGCCATGACTATGATTATGACTGTGATCATGTTCAGCTGCAGACATCACATCAGACAGAGAATGAATTACAGTCGCTTGCTTTTAAGGCCAAACCTGGTTTCAAGAAACTGGCTTCCCAAGAGACTTCACTACCATAATAATCACATCAGACCTGTCCTTTCTTGGCAGATGAAGGGGCACAACAGCTTGATACTGCAATCACCATAATATGGTGGGAGGATCTTGTCCAACTCTGGTTCACTGTTCATGCCACCGCTACTCTCAGCAGCTTTCCAAACCAATGATGCTTTTTGTGCAGGCAAGACACATCTCCATTCCTCTCTGTTCCTGATCTTTTCTTGCCAGCTGTCAATTCCAAGAGCTGTGTATCTTCTCCTAGGTTGCCTCGCCGTCGTTGCCTGGGTCTACCTCTTGGTCTGTCACATTTCATCACTTCTGGCCACCTTTATCCTCCTCCAGTAATACCTGAGCCACTTCAGTCTGTTGTTTTTCATAATGCCTGTTACAAGCTGAGACTTAAATAATGTGTACAACTATTCAGACTTTATAGGCACATTTTTCTTCAGTTAAATATATTAATCTCCGTTGTCCTGACTGAAGAAACACGAAGTACCCAGGACATTTCCTCCTTCCTTATCATCATCTTCCAAAGCTGCCTTTCTCTCCATTTTTGCACAGAAATTTTCTGTGTGGCCCCTTTACAATAAAAGAAAACAAGCATTTCTGTCACGGCCTGAAGAAATTCATCTTGGGGATTTTAAGTCTCTCAAAAACAAAACTCTGACACAGAACATGGATACAAGTAAACTCTCACCATTCACACTTGTTTCGGAGCCATTTATTTCTATTTATTCTAGTTTTCCCAAACTATGACTTTCCTAATTTAATAATTACCATTTGTGTAATCTCCAAATTCATGAATGTGGAAGCCATGTTTTCCAGGAGTAAGGCCTTTCACTTCACCCGTTACATGTGTACTGTCTCCAGCTTTCTGGAAAACATTCAATGTACAAAAAAGTTTTTTTTTAAATGTGCCTCAGAGGGGATGCTTTCATGATTTATTTAATTCCACTAACATCTTGCAGACCTGGAGTGTACTCCCACATGCACTATTTGACTTCTTCACATCCTGGAGCTTATACAAGAAACTGGGACAATTTTCTCTTGCCTGCTGCTGTTGTTGCTCTGATTCTCTAGATGTTCTTAGCAGCTGATGCAATGAAGATAATGAAGTACACACACTGCATCAAGCTGAGTGGGTTATGGAGGCCAGTCCGATGCCCCAAATGCACCCTGAAGGCACGCTTCTTTGTGTAATACACCACCATAGGGACTATGGTGCACCCTGCTTCGTTTGCCTTACTGATCATGTTACCAGTGCCACAAACAAAGAATTGGCCAATGACTGAACTGTCATGACAGCCTAGCACTTTCCCCCCACTGAAGGCAGTCTGTGCATTAGAAACTGTTGATACAAAGGAATTCACTCTAGAAAACACAGCTTATACTTATACACAGCTTGCAGAAAAAGAACATAAACAATGTTTAGCATATATATATAATATATATGCACGAAGGGTGTTCAGAAAGTAATGCACATCATTTTTCTCAGGAGCTGTTTATTAAAAAAGCATGAAATTTATACACAATATAAATGGATATGTCTTGTAAACATCGGTATTCAGCATAATCCCCATCAACTTGTACGGCTTTATGCCTGCATAAAACAAGTGCATGTATTCCTAGCCCATACCAGATTTTCTCTTGATTATGTAGCCATTTCTTCACTGCATGAATCACTCCTTCGGCATCTTCAAATCTTACCCCTCAGAGTACATCTTTAAGTGGACCAAACAGATGGAAATCAGAGGGTGCCAAATCAGGACTACAGGGTGGATGGGGTAGTACAGTTCAACCCAATATGGTGATTGTTTCCTGTGTTGCCAGACTTGTGTGAGGGCGCGCATTGTCTTGAAGAAGAAGCAAGTCTTCTGGATTCTTGTGCAGCCGAACAATGCAAAAATGTTGACTGAGTTTTTTTCAATGTCTTTATGTAAGCTTGCGAATTGATTGTCCCTCTTCTTGGCATAACATCCACAAGAATCACACCTTCAATGTCTCAAAAGACAGTGATCATGACCTTCCCAGCTGAAGGAGTTGTCTTGAATTTCTTTCTTCGTGGTGACTGCAGATGATGCACTCCACTGACTGTCTTTTTGTCTCAGGTTCAAAATGATGTGCCCAGGTTTTATCACCTGTTACAATCTTAGCCAAAAACTTCTCTCCCTCAGCACTGAAGCGCTCCAACAATTCAAAAGAAATTGCTTTCCTTTGCAATCGATGGTCATTTGTGAGACTTTAAGGAATTCATCTTGTGCAAACCTTAGAAAATCTGAGAGCTTTTATAACTGCATTTGCATTACCATTGCTGACTGACAGCTTTAAGGTCAACTGTTGAGTAGTGATATGCCTATCAGTAAGAATAATACCCTCAGCACATTTCAACATTTCTGCCTTGGTGGCTGTGGCCACAGCGCGGCCGATCATGCAACTCCTTATCTCCACTTATTGATTCTTTCTCTGAACCCAGCGACTGACTGTACTCCTGTCGACTGCAAAACTTCCATACACATCACATAGATGTTTGTGAATGTTCACAACAGTTTGCTTATCTGCAACAAGAAATTCTATGACAATTCGCTGCTTATACCACAAGTTGCTAACACGCTCCATTTCAATGGTTAGGGCAGCCATATTTTTTGGCCAGTTGCAGTGCAATTTGGTTCACACAATCGGCCCATGCCATAATCAAAGTGTGCAAAATTTCTATCTTCATTTTTAGCTGGAAAAAAAAAAGAAGGACCTTGTGCATTACTTTCTACAAGCAAGAAGAAAGGGAATGCTGAAAAAAAAATGCATGGATAAGAGAAAAGTTCAAACAGTCCCGTCCCCCCAATTAAACAAGACTTCAAAACTTTTGGTCTATATTTACTGGAAAAGTGAGCTAATTCTCATTTATTCTATTATTTTACTCTGCTTTGTGTTCATCCAAACATTTTGTCTTTTCGGATTCTTTAGGCCTGTTAAACATCCTTGTATGTTTCAACTCACTTGGGTACAGTTGCTTTATGCGTTTCAGCAATTTTGCTATTCTTGAATGAATGCTATTTGCCGCTGCTGAATCTCTTGGACTGTCTACGGAACTGACCTTGCATCTAGCAGTGTGATATATTACTATTCTCGGATGGGACAGGGTGGATTGCAGTGTCTTGAAAAGTGTAACCATGTAATTTATGTGGCACTCAACCACCTTACAGGGTCGTATCTCTCCAGACAGGTTGAGTGAACACATCGACCTGCACTAGAAGCACGACGCGGTTATGGGGTTTGTATACACCAGCTCGTTGATAATCTGTCGATGGATGCATCAGCAGCAGGCCATCTTGCTTACAACCGAGAGGCCTAAAGGAGAACTGTTAGGGAGGCAAACTTCGGCAAGGGGCATGTAAATGACTGACTGATACGCCAGTTCAGCTTCGCCGGTCACGATAAGTGTCACCAATCTCGCAGCGTCATTTCTGCTGCCAATGGCTGCCGAACCACAGAAGTCGATGATGATCCCTGCAAACGTGTCGGCACACAATAAATTACATCAAAACTAGATTTTAAATAATTTCAAAACCTTCATTTACAAAACAGTGTACAGATTCACTGATGTATACAGAAATAAACATTTTATGTGGGAAAACATGGCAATTATAACAGCTTCATGGTGTTTGCCTAGAATGTGAGACCGGCTGTTAGCTGACAAATCCTCACCTCTTGCGTAAAACTGATCGTTCCGGTAATATTTGAAGATGTGCCCGGTTGGAGAACACAAATTGCTTTCACCATTTTATGCGCTGTGCAAGAAAGCAAAATCTGCTGGACAAGGAGGAGTGCAACTTCTAGAACAAAACAATGAATGACTTAGCACAAAGTTCCTGTCTGCGTCCTAAATTTTGTGCCGTGTGCAGTGACCTTTGAACGTAGGGGGACAATACTCAAACAAGTGCTCGAGAGTTTTCTCGAGTATCGGCCCCTAACCGTAACTTTAGAGAAAGATAGTATGTATAAAATAGTAAAAAAAAGTAGGAGCAGCTTTATTTTATACATTCTGGTATCACAGCTTTACTGCAGGGCTTCGTGTGTAGTTATATACTTATACACTAATTATTGTGTGTTACTTGAGAGAAAGATAGTGCGAGAACATCCACGCGGGGATGCTCAACTTTTCGGAAGTGAGGGCCAGTTTGAAACTGGTGCTCATCGCGAGCCACATGACAGACAGGCTTTCTCTCTCTCTCTCTCTCTCTCTCTCTCTCTCTCTCTCTCTCTCTCTCTCTCTCTCTCTCTCTGAACCTTAAGTGCCCAAGGCACATGAGGCTTTCGCAAAGGTTTTCCACAAACACCTGTCATTTGCCCTTTTTTCCGCTCTTGCCCAAGTGATCCCTCAGTTGCTCAACATCCTCTCTGTTGTTCTTCTCCATGTCTCCTTTGGTCTACCCTTACTTCTATTCCCCTGTGGTGTCCATCTTATTGCTATTTTTGATAGTGAGTCGTCAGTCACCGGGAGCATATGTCCCAACCATCGCCAGCGTCTTTCCTCGATAACTGCTGTCAGTGGCTTCATCTGCATTTCTGCCAACAAGATGTTATTTCTTATGGTGTTTGGCCAAAATATTTGTCTAATTCTTCGTAAACATTTAGTCTGGAAAGAATTCAGCTTGTTTTCTATAGTTTTGGTGATTTTTGCATAGTCTTGTATCTCTCTCTCTCTCTCTCTCTCTCTCTCTCTCTCTCTCTCTCTCACTGAACCTTAAGTGCCCAGGGCACATGGGGCTTCCGTGATAGTCTTGTATAGTGACTTTAAACTCAGTTCAGAAGCAACACTAAAGGGAAAAGCTGTTGAGCAAAAGTACTTTACAACTGCAGTTTCCTACCGTGTGATTATTTTTACATTTTTCGACTTGAAAATGATTCCTTTTAAATCTGACAGGGCGTTTAGAGAAAGCGCATGGCCGACTTTAACCGCTGCGCAACACGTGCATTTTGCATGAGACGGCAAGTTTTTGGAGGTGGCAAATATGGGAAGACAGGGATGACTAATAATAATAATAATCTGTTCTTTAAAAACCCGATAAAGCAGTCAGCGACCCATAGCTGATATTCTAGCGCCAGGGTTAGCGAACCATAGCTGATATTCTAGCGCCAGGGTTAGCGAACCATAGCTGATATTCTAGCGTCAGGATTAGCGAACCATAGATGACCAAGACCATGTCGCACATTAACAGGCCTAACAGATCGTCATAGTCCCCACGGTGGTGGAGCTTGCTAACAAGCATTGCACACCCCTTGGTTTTTAGCTACACTATGAGACTGAAAAAAATAGCTGCTATAACATGCTACCACGCCGATACGATGCTGTGCCTCAACACCTCAACATCTCTACACCATCGGCTGCAAAGAACAAAAGCTCTTAGTTTCAGGGAGTTCGTAAAAGTACAAGTCTACCTTTATCAGTTCCCTTGCAGAACTTTGCCTCCCAAACAGCTCTCCTGTAGGTCTTTCAGTTGTTTGCAAGATCCCCTGCTGCTGATGCATACATCTGCAGATTATCAACGATGTCTTTCAGCCATCTTCGCCTTGGTCTTCCTCTCTTTTTCCTATTATGTATCCTTCCAAGACGGTCTTCTCTAAGTTATCATGATGTTTAATATGTCCGAAATATTTAATCTTTCTCTGTTTTATCGTCTTACTAGCCAACCTTCATCAATATTAAATTCTTGTAGTGTGGATATATTTGTTATTTTTTCATGATATTTGAAGAACTCTTCTGTAACATTTACATTCAAAGGCATTTATGTGTTTCTCAGCTGTTTTGTTAAGTGTCCAGGTCTCACAGGCATATGTTGCAATGGGAATAAAAGTACAAGTTAAAAAAACAATTTTAATTTTTTACTGTGCACACATACTCGTGGATCGGACCAATAATGTCTTGGGGAAATGATTCAGTTTGATTTCTCACATCTCTGGGGCCATACAATTAGTTTTTGTGGTACAGAAAGAAAAATACTATGGCATAGATACAGGCTGTACTCCAGATGTAAATGATCTGAACAATTAACATTATTTGTAAGATTTGTTAACACAGATTCAGCTAATATCAATGTTCATGCGCATTTTCTTTGTTTTATTCCCGTAGAAGCCACTACAGGCTCATTGTTAACTGCTTGTATTCTTAGAAAATTGTCAGACATGAATACTCCAGTCGCAGGCATGCGTGGCTCTGGTATTACTATGATCAAATATGAAAGGAAACCATTCAGGAGCTGAGCGTTACACTAAGGACTTGAACCTGGGTGTTTCTGTTCTTTTCTTTTTAAATCCTTTGTTGTTCTCAGTCTTTCTATTTAGTTGTCAGTAATGTCAGTCTCATCTTGAGTTTTTTTTTAATAGTTAAGAAATTATGTTGTGGTGATACTGGTGATATTAGTGATGCCGCTGGTGATGATGATGATGATGATGATGATAGTGGTGGTGGTAGTTATGATGTTGCTGATGGCGGTGGTGATGGTGGTGGTGATAGTAATGGTGGTGATGGTAGTGGTGGGGATAGTAATGGTGGTGATGATTATGGTAATGGTGGTGGTGATGGTGGTGGTAATGGCGGTGGTTATGGTGATGGTGGTAGTGGTGGTGATAGTGGAGGTGATGGCGGTGGTGGTGATGATGATGGTGGTGGTGATAGTGGTGGTTATGGTGGTGGTTATAGTGGTGGCGGTGATGGTGATGGTTGTGGTGATGGTAATGGTAATGATGGTGGTGGTGATGGTAATGGTGGTGGTGATGGTAGTGGTGGTGGTGATGGCAATGGTAATGATGGTGGTGGTGATGGTAATGGTGGTGATGGTAGTAGTGGTGATGGTAATGATGGTAATGGTGGTGGTAATGGTGATAATGGTGGTGATGTAATGGTGGTGATGGTAATGATGGTGATGGCAATGGTGGTGTAATGGTGGTGATGGTAATGATGGTGATGGTGATGGTAATGGTGGTGATGGTGGTGGTGATTGTTGTGGTAGTGATCGTAATAGTGGTGATGGTAATGGTGGTGGTTATGGTAATAATTGTGATGGTAATGATGGCGATGGCAGTGGTGATGGTAACGATGGTGATGTTAATGGTGGTGATGCTGTTTTGTGTTGATGGTGGTGATGGTGATGGTGGTGATGATAATGGTGATAGTGATAGTGGTGGTGATGGTCGTGGTGCTGGTGGTGGAGATGGTGGTGGTCGTGGTTCTGGTTATGGTGATGATGATGGTGGTGCTGGTTATGGTGGTGGTGATGGTTATGGTGCCGGTGATGGTACTTGTGCTGGTGCTTGTTATGGTATTGGCGATGGTGGTGGCGATGATTGTTGTGCTGGTTATGGTGGTAGTTGTGATAATGGTGCTGTTGGTTCTGGTGCTGGTTATGGTGTTGGTGGTGAATGTGGTGCTGGTTCTGGTGATGATGATGATGGTGATGCTGGTTATGTTGGTGGTGGTGATGATGGTGGTAATGGTTATGGTGGTGCTGCTGGTTATGGTGCTGGTGATGATTGTAGTGCTGATTATATTGGTGGTGGTGATGATCGTAGGGCTGATTATATTGGTGGTGGTGATGATCGTAGTGCTGATTATATTGGTGGTGGTGATGATTATAGTGCTGATTATATTGGTGGTGGTGATGATCGTAGTGCTGATTATATTGGTGGTAGTGATGATCGTAGTGCTGATTATATTGGTGGTGGTGATGATCATAGTGCTGATTATATTGGTGGTGATGATGATCATAGTGCTGATTATATTGGTGGTAGTGATGATCGTAGTGCTGATTATATTGGTGGTGGTGATGATCGTAGTGCTGATTATATTGGTGGTGGTGATGATCATAGTGCTGATTATATTGGTGGTGGTGGTGGTGGTGGTGGTGGTGGTGTAACTACTGGCAGGATTTCCCCAGCCGGAGGGGTCGAGAAGAAGAGTTGAAAGTAAGAAAGGTTCCAACTTTTTTACTGCATTGTTGGTCGTTTGGGCACAGCGAAAAGCTGAGGAGGACAATCCAGCAGAAGCGCAAGCCACTTGGTGATGGAAAGAAAGAGGACAGCAGAAGCGCAAGCCACTTTGTGATGGAAAGAAAGAGGACAGCAGAAGCGCAAGCCACTTGGTGATGGAAAGAAAGAGGACAGCAGAAGCGCAAGCCACTTGGTGATGGAAAGAAAGAGGACAGCAGAAGCGCAAGCCACTTGGTGATGGAAAGAAAGAGGACAGCAGAAATGAACAGAGACCGAATGTACAATACAGATCTTTACGGTCTTAGGCATACAGGTTAGGCACTACGCAGGGCCCCAGCCCACGCTGACCTATACGGCTCATTTCCTCATACATGGCCTGACCTCTCTCTAGCTGTGACCTCTACGTGCTTTCATATTTCACAGATCAAGCACATCTGCCAGCCTTCTACTTTCAGAAAAGTTGTTCTTACTTCTTAATCATTTTATGCAAATCAACTTTACGGTGTATTTACAGAGCTGATTCGGGAGCCCTTGCTTTTCTAGGCCACTGGGCTTAGGCCCAACAAGTAATTGGCTGCTGGCTACTATTGTTGATGAGACCCAAAAAGTTGAATATGAGCGCATTCACGGCTCAGAAAAAAAAATGAATACATTTTATTTATTTATATACATTTACGAGGGTTGATTGATAAATTCGCGGCCTAAGGTACAAATAAGAGGGGCGTTCAGAAAGTAAAGCACCACATTGTTTTTCTCAGGAGCTGTTTAATAAAAAAAAGCATGAAATTTATACACAGTATACATGGATATATCATGTAGACATCGGTATTATTCAACATAATCCATATCAACTTGTACGGCTTTACGCCAGTGCGAAACAAGTGCATGTATTCCCAGTCGATACCAGATTTTCTCTTGATTATATAGCCACTTCTTCGCTGAATGAATCACTCCTTCATCATCTTCAAATCTTACGCCTCGGAGTGCATCTTTAAGTGGACCAAACAGATGGAAATCAGAGGGTGCCAAATCAGGACCATAGGGTGGATGGGGTAGTACAGTCCAACCTAATCTGGCGATTGCTTCCTGTGTTGCCAGACGTGTGAGGGGGCGCATTGTCGTGAAGGAGAAGCAGGTCTGCTGGATTATTGTGCGGCCGAACTCTGCGAAAACGATGACTGAGTTTTTTCAATGTCTTAATGTAAGTTTGCCAATTGATTGTCTCTCCTCTTGGCATAACATCCACAAAAATCACACCTTCAACCAATTGTTGAGCAGTGATACGCCTATCAGTAAGAATAATGCCCTCAGCGCTTTTCAACATTTCTGCCTTGGTGGCTGTAGCGGGGCGTCCACAGTGCGGCCGATCATGCAACTCCTTATCTCCACTTACTTATTCTTTGATTCTCTGAACCCAGCGACTGACTGTACTCCTGTCGATTGCAAAACATCCATACACATCACATAGATGCAGTTCACTTCTCCGCAACGAGAAATTCTATGGCAGTTCGCTGCTTATACTGCAAGTTGCTAACACGCTCCATTTCAATAGTTAGGGTAGCCATATTATTTGGCCGGTTGCGGTGTAATTTAGTTTCCACAATCGGCACATGCCATGTTTAAAGTGTGCAAAATGTCATGCTTCTATCTTCATTATTAACTGAAAAAAACGATGTATGTATTACTTTCTGAACACCCCTCGTACTTGAAACACGCAGTTGATATTAAGTGCTTTTGTAGATCAAGCTAATGTAAGATTAAACACCAAGTTTTAAGAAATTAACTGCAACCAATTTTTTTTTACAGGTTACTGAAGTGGTAAGGGGTGGCAGAAATTGAGAAAATGGATAAAATTTTCATCGAGCAGTCATTCGCTACCTCTGCATCAAGGGCTTATCATCGAAGGAGATCCATGAGGATATGGTAGAGAGTCTAGGGGAGAGTGCTCCTTCTTACAGCACAGTGAAGAAATGGGCAGCTCAATTCAAACATGGAAGGGAGAGCCTGGAAGATGATCCCCGTCCAGGAAGACCAAGAATGTAACCACCGATGAAACCACCTGCAGAATCCATGACATTATAATGGACGATCGACGACTAACTGAGCGGTACATTGCTACTGAGTTGGGCATCTCCCAGGAACGTGTTCATGCCATTATTCATATCGATCTTCAAAAGTCTCTGCTCGAAACTTCTTGAAGCTGATCACAAACGAACGCGTCTCAGCATGTCAAGAGACGATCATGACTATTTTCCCGCAGATCATGAAAAGTTTCTTCAGCAATTTGTTGCTATGGATGAGACTTGGGTTCATCATTTTTAACCAGAAACCAAAGAACAGTCAAAGCAATGGAAACATCATGGATCCCCACCTCCAAAGAAGGCAAGGGTGGTTTTGTCTGTAGGCAAAGTGACAGCTTCCATCTTTTGGGATTCAGAAGGTGTGCTATTGGTAGACTATCTTCAAAAGGGCAGAACATTCACCGGGGCCTATTACGCTAATCTTGTGAAGCAACTGCGGGTCAAAGTGAAGGAAAAGCGACAAGGGAAATTGATGAGAGGAGTTATCTTTCATCAAGACAATGTTCTAGTTCACAAGTCGGCGGTGGCAATGGCTGCCATTCATGAATGCGGCATCCAGCTTCTTGAACATCCTCCTTATTCCCCAGATTTGGCCCCTTCAGACTATTACCTATTTACCAAACTAAAAAAGGAGCTCAGTGGTCGCAAATTTGCCTCAGATAATGGCGTTATTCATGCTGTAGACCACTTTCTACTGGCACAAGATGCTGACTTTTACAAAGAAAGGACCCGTATGCTCCAGGATAGCTGGACTAAGTGCATAAACTTGCAAGGGGACTATGTTGAGAAATAACCTAAACAAGCTGTCCATAAATAATCCGTTGTACCTTAGGCTGCGAACGTATCAATCACCCTTCGTATATAGGATCTCCCTCCAGACAAATAAACTTAATGATTATTCAGAGTCCCCATCAAAAGTTATGCCATTTACCAGAGGCTCCGAGAGAAACTTTCTAAGTCAGTATAGTTCCTACCCTGCCCTTTTCCTCTCTGCTTATCTGTTTTCATCCACCACGGAGCCCTCGAAGCCCTCCAGGTCCACTCTTAAAACATGAAAACTCTCTGGTCGTACCATTAAAACATGAAAAAGTTCTGGTCGTACAATTAAACCATGAAAAGTTCTGGTCGTACACTTAAAACATGAAAACGTTCTGGCCGTACCACTAAAATATGAAAAGTTCTGGCCGTACTACTAAAATATGAAAACGTTCTGGCCGTACCACTAAAATATGAAAACGTTCTGGCCGTACTACTAAAATATGAAAACGTTCTGGCCGTACCACTAAAATATGAAAAGTTCTGGTCGTACACTTAAAACATGAAAACGTTCTGGCCGTACCACTAAAATATGAAAACGTTCTGGCCGTACTACTAAAACATCAAAACGTTCTCGTCGTACCACTAAAACATGAAAACTTTCTGGTCGTACCACTAAAACATGAAAACTTTCTGGTCGTACCACTAAAACATGAAAACTTTCCAGGGGCACCATTAAAACATGAAAACGCTCTGGTCGTACCATTAAAACATGAAAGCGCTCTGGTCGTACTACTAAAACATGAAAACTTTCTGGTCGTACCACTGAAACATGAAAACTTTCTGGTCGTACCACTGAAACATGAAAACTTTCTGGTCGTACCACTAAAACATGAAAACTTTCTGGTCGTACCACTGAAACATGAAAACTTTCTGGTCGTACCACTAAAACATGAAAACTTTCTGGTCGTACCACTGAAACATGAAAACTTTCTGGTCGTACCACTAAAACATGAAAACTTTCCAGGGGCACCATTAAAACATGAAAACGCTCTGGTCGTACCATTAAAACATGAAAGCGCTCTGGTCGTACTACTAAAACATGAAAACTTTCTGGTCGTACCACTGAAACATGAAAACTTTCTGGTCGTACCACTAAAACATGAAAACTTTCTGGTCGTACCACTGAAACATGAAAACTTTCTGGTCGTACCACTGAAACATGAAAACTTTCTGGTCGTACCACTGAAACATGAAAACTTTCTGGTCGTACCACTGAAACATGAAAACTTTCTGGTCGTACCACTGAAACATGAAAACTTTCTGGTCGTACCACTGAAACATGAAAACTTTCCAGAGACACCATTCAAACACGAAAACGCTCTGGTCGTATCATTAAAACATGAAAATGGTGGGGACACTGTTAAAACATGAAAAAAAACCATCGGGCCCTGGAGCAAGGCTCTGGCTAGACTCACCCCCAACAGTCCTACTCATAAGGCCCGCGTAGTACATACAGTTCTGCGTGTCCAGGCAGGTTGTGTAGTCAAGACCACGAAAATAAAGTGAGTTTCTAGAAACGCAGACATAGAGGAAAAAAAAAAGGTATGTTTAAAAGGCGGGAGGGAGGGGATGAATCTACGTGACTATAGCCCAAGAGTACAGACAGAAACACACACTTACACACTCACATACCCACACACACACTCACACACTCCACTCGCACACTCACTGATATGCTCACACCCACTCACGCACTGACACGCCCTCACACACACACACACTCACACAAGTGTACTGAGTTATAAGGAAATGATAGGAACGGGCTGGCTATGACTTCCGAAATGACTCTAGCCCTCAGGGATGTAGCGGACACCTGGAGAAAGAAATATGTAAAATAATAATAACGTAATGAGGCCAAGGACAAGAAGGCGAAGAATTGCTTGAAGCCGATATGGGCATCGCGAGCTTTAGCAGGTGCAAAAATTGGCTGCAGATCATCAGAAACGTGGGGAAATATTAGCTGCCATGTAAGAGGGTTAAAGTTTATTTGATGTTAACTGTTTTATGGATGGATGGATGGATGGATGGATGGACGGATGGATGGACAGACGGAAGGACGGACGGATGGATGGATGGATGGATGGACGGACTGATGAATGGATGGATGGATGGATGGATGGACGGATGGTTGGATGGATGGATAGATGGACGGATGGATGGATGGATGGACGGACGGATGGATGGATGGATGGATGGCTGGATGGATGGATGGATGGACGGATGGAAGCTTGTACGGACGGATGGATGGACGGACGGATGGATGGATGGATGGCTGGATGGATGGACGGATGGATGGATGGACGGATGGAAGCATAGACGAAAGGACGGACGGACAGACGGATGGATGGATGGACGGACGGATATTTAAATGAAAGTACGGTCGATGGATGGATGGATGGATGGATGCATGGATGGATGGATGGATGCATGGAGGATGGATGGATGGAGGATGGACGGATATTTAAATGAAAGGACGGTCGATGGATGGATGGATGAATGAATGAATGAACGAATGAATGAATAAGAAAGAAAACCAATTTTAAAAGAAAGATAAAACCAGACAAATGAGATGTTTTGGTCAAATTAAAAGTATAAATAATATAATGAAAACAAATGATGAAACAGGTTAGAGTAAACAAACGGCATTTGTAAACATACGAGGACAAGATGAAGAAAATGACTGGAATCAACCTGGCTACATGAAGAATACAGGCACGATAAGCAAGTTGCCAGTCTTCTTTGATGATGATGATGATGATACTTCGTCCTTGATAGATAAATCTGTCATGTGAATGTGACCATTTTGAAAAAAGTCCCATGCACGCAAAAAAAAAAAAAAAAGTTCCATACTGATTACTAAGGAATTTCCGTCACAATTTTGATATGGCTGAGCCATCAAATTAATCAGAAATCTTTCTTCCGTGTTCGTGATTGAATCGTACATTGTTCTTTTAAGTTCCTAGTGAAAGATTTTTTTGAAAAACATTCGACGTTTAAAGTTTGACGGAAAATATAAAACCAGGTGTGACTGAAATTTAACGGAACAATTCATTTCCAACCCCTACTGTTTTATCTCATTCTGTTTTCGAAAAAGGTAATTACCGCTTTAAAGTTATTATTGTTATTGTTATTATTATTATTATTACCATCATCATCATCATCCAGGCTGCAGATTGGTAAATACTTTCTAACCCAGTGTTAACATGTTATTCATCTTAAAACTTTGTTTTAAACGTACTTGTATCTCTCTCTCTCTCTCTGAACCTTAAGTGCCCAGGGCACATGGGGCTTCCGCAAGGGTTTTCCACAAATGCCTGTCTTTCGCCTTTTTTTCTGCTCTTGCCCAGGTGAGCCCTCTATTGCTCAACATCCTTTCTGTTGTTCTTCTCCATGTCTCTTTTGGTCTACCCTTACTTCTGCTCCCCTGTGGTGCCCATCTTAGTGCTATTTTTGGTAGTGAGTTGTCAGTCATTCGGAGCACATGTCCCAACCATCGCCAGCGTCTTTCCTCAATAATTGTTGTCAGTGGCTTCATCTGCATTCCTGCCAATAAGATGTTATTTCTTATGGTGTTTGGCCAAAATATTTTTTTAATTCTACGTAAACATTTAGTCTGGAAAGAATTCAACGTACTTGTATGGTGAAACAATAATAATAATTACTCATCTTGGGTAACTTCAGTGCAAAAGTAGGTGAAGGAAATGAAGATAGAAGAAGAATCATGAGAAGAGAAGGAATCGGAGAAATAAATGAAAATGGAGCAAGACTGTGCAGTTTCTGTGAAGAAAACATGATGACCATCGGAGGGACAATTTTCCAACATAAAAACACCCATAAGGTGACTTGGAGGTCCCCAGATAAAACCACAGAGAACCAAATCGATCACGTACTAATAAACAACAAGTGGAAACGGTCGCTATAAGATGTGTAAGCAAGGAAAGGAGCAGATGTAGGAAGTGATCACAACCTTCTGGTAGCAAAAATAAAACTAAAATTAAGGAAAGCCAAAATCGGAGAACACAGAAAGACACGTTTTGATACAGCAAAACTGAAAGACCAGCAAATAAAGAATGAATTCTCAGTAGTACTTAAGAACCGCTTCAGTGTCCTACAAGACGAAGCAGAAATGTCCATACTAGAGTTCAATAAAACACTGCAGGAAACAGCAAAAGAGGTGCTGGGATATCGGAAATGGAGAAAAGAGAAATTGATAAGCGAGACCACATGGGAAAAGATAGAGCAAAGACAAGAAATCAGGAAAAAATTACTGAACACCAAATCACAACGGCTTAAAGAACGAGTTTTAAGTAATTATGCACAAAAAGACAAAGAAGTGAAGGAATCATGCCGTCAAGATAAACGTCAATACTATGACAACTTAGCAGAAGCAGCAGAGAAAGCAGCATATGCAAATGACACGAAAACCATATACAAAATCACAAAGCAGATGACAGGTAACTTCAACACAAGATGTGAGAGTGCAGTAAGGACACATAATGGACAACTGGTCAGTGGATACAGAAAAAAATTGAAAGATGGAGGGAACACTTTAACACCCTACTAAACAGAACACAAGCAGCACAAACAATAGACATACCTGAAGCAAACAAGGAACTAAACATCAATACAGGACCAATAACAATAAGTGAAGTAAAGGAGGCGATAAAGAAGCTAAAATTAGACAGGGCACCAGGTGAAGATGAAGTGACTGCTGAGATGTTGAAAGCAGAAGAAACAGAAATGTTAAAAGCAGAAGAAACAGAAACACCAAAAACAACTTTGCCGGATATTACAACAAATTTGGGATCTAGAAAAAGCTCCAGAGGAGTTGAAAACTGGCCTTATAGTAAAACTACTAAAGAAGGGTGACCTCAGAGATTGCGGGAACTGGAGAGGCATTACCCTACTGCCACTCACCAGTAAAGTATTTTGTAGAATAATCATCAACAGAATTGTACCAGCACTTGATGGAAAAGTTCGGAAAGAGTAGGCATGATTTAGGAAAGGAAGATCATGCATAGACCACATATTTGTACTTAGACAAATATTAGAACAGGCAAATGAGTGGCATAGCACAACATATGCATTGTTTATAGATTTTGAGAAAGCCTTTGACAGTGTCAATAGAGATGCACTGTGGAAAATCCTAAGATGGCATGGCCTCCCCCATAAGATAGTGAATGTAATTAAAGCTCTATACGAGGGTTTTCAGTACAAAGTGATCTGTGGAGAACATACCTCCAGCAGCTTTAGGGTACAAACAGGAGTGAAGTAGGGATGTGTACTATCACCAACATTATTTATCTTGGCAGTAGACTGGTTAATTAAGAAGGCAACATCAGACAAACGCAGAGGATTACAATGGACAGTGCCGGAGGACCTTGACTTTGCGGACGACATTTGTCTACTATCAAGTAGCCACAAAGATATGCAAGATAAAATAAACAAGCTAACTCAGAATGCAAACAACATAGGACTAAAGATCAACGTAGCAAAGACAAAATTAATGAAGCAAAATGTGAACAACAGAAATGTACTCAGAGTAGATAGCAAGTTAGTGGAGGAGGCCAACGAATTTGTATACCTTGGCAGTAGAGTAGTAGAAAATGGAGACAGCACAGAGGATATCAACAGCAGACTTACTAGAGCAAACCAGGCTTTTGCAGTGTTACAGACTATATGGAAATCTAAAAAAAAAAAAAACTAAGCATAAATATGAAAATCAGGATATTTAAGAGTAATGTTCTAAGTGTACTACTCTATGGAAATGAATGCTAGAAAATCACCAAAACCATAGAAAACAAGTTAAATTCTTTCCAGACTAAATGTTTACGAAGAATTATAAAAATATTTTGGCCAAACACCATAAGAAATAACATCTTGTTGGCAGAAATGCAGATGAAGCCACTGACACCAATTATTGAGGAAAGATGCTGGCGATGGTTGGGACATGTGCTCCGAATGATTGACAACTCACTACCAAAAATAGCACTAAGATGGACACCACAGGGGAACAGAAGTAAGGGTAGACCAAAAGAGACATGGAGAAGAACAACAGAAAGGATGCTGAGCAATAGAGGGCTCACCTGGGCAAGAGTAGAAAAAAAGCAAAGGACAGACATTTGTGGAAAACTCTTGCCGAAGCTCCATGTGCCCTGGGTACTTAAGGTTCACACACACACACACAGAGAGAGAGAGAGAGAGAGAGAGAGGGAGAGAGAGAGAGTATTAATAATAATAATAATAATTATAATAATAATAATAATCTTCGCTTTTAAATTATCTTTAACGATTTTATGAAGGCGATAAACAGCGATAAATATGAAAAATGGTAGCCTCAAAGTGAAACGAAATATGCAGATATAACTGTGAATAAATTACAAAGCTTATACCACGTTAGAAAACACAGGATAGAAAAAGACGGTAACGAAAAAGGACGGTAAAGGAAAAGGACGGTAAAGGAAAAGGACGGTAAAAGGAAGGAAAAGGACGGTAAAGGAAAAGGATGGTAAGATATAATGGGTTTAAGATTTGTCTTACTCAAGCATAAAGAGTCTGTTACGTATCCGTACACGGTTCTGTATGGTTAGACTTTGGAAAAATAAATTTCTTCTTAAGCGACTTTGCTTCGTCGAAGAAAAAGAAAGGCATCAGAATTAAAGCACTAAAGTAACACTCTTCCAAAACATTTCTAGAATGTTTGACGTCTCCTCACAATAACCTCGTCAAAATAGCAGCACCTACAAGACAGCCATCAGAAACACCCCTAGAATATCACTCTCATAAACCATCCTTAGAATATCACTCTCATAAACCACCCTCAGACTATGAATGTCATAAACCATAGTCATAATATCACTCTCATAAACCCTCCTCAGAATATGAATGTCATAAACCATAGTTAGAATATCAATGTCATAAACTTTAGCTACAATATCACTTTCATAAACCATAGTTAGAATATCACTGTCATAAACCATAGTTAGAATATCATTGTCATAAACCATAGTTAGAATATCATTGTCATAAAACATAGTTAGAATATCACTGTCAAAGAATGCCTTCAAGTACAACGTCCTTACAAATGAAACCGTCATAATATGCACGTTATCTTCTGAACTTTTTTTTCTATGCCATTTTTTTCTCTCAAGGAAAACGTTGACATGTTCACTAGGCACAGCCGGTGGCTCCTGGTGCTGTTGTCAGCTTGGATGTCATGCTTCATTATGTCCGGAATGACAGATGTCAGCCCTAGAAATAATGAGAATAGACCACGTAAGCATGTGGCGAAAACGTCCACGATTTACTCATTTTCTGCATCGTGGTCTTCGGTCCAACTTGTTGATGATCAACCAAACGTCCATCACGTCCTTGAACGTCCAGCACGTTCTATCTCTTTGGTTAAAGAACTCTCAACCAGGGAACTGTACAACAAAGCTCCAGGTACGGGGTCAAAAAGTACAGCTTTTGGGTCGAATAAAAATACCACATTAGAGACTAGATCTGACGATGAAGTCGCTTTAGAAGTGTCAGCTTCGGGAACAAATATTTTAAACGCTGATACCCCCCAGAATCTAGCCTTTCTTGAAGAAAGCGATTGGCTGCTAGAAAATATGAGGGAAGATGGAAACGCTAATGTGTTTTTTAGCATGCGACTAGACACACTAACCTACCACAGAACGTTATTCCGATGCATCCCGTGTAACTGCTCCCATGAAAAAGGCGGGGTCATCACAGCCAACTGTTCAGGTCAGAAGTTACACTCAACCCCTCTAGAACTTCCGAAGAACGTCTCCGCTTTGGACATGTCGTTCAATCGATTTGAAAGGCTGAATACTGCCTGCTTCCTTCATTATCCAGATCTCTTAAGTGTATCACTGGCATTCAACACAAAGCTTAGAAATGTTTCAAACAATTACGTCGGTGATAAGACCTCAAACATTAGATTGCTAAATATAACATCATGTTATATAAATTATATCGAAGACGCAAGTTTTGTATTGATGCCAAATCTGAAACATTTAATAATGCAGCGCAATCAGCTGCATATATTAACAAACTCTACTTTTGCGGGACTCACAGAATTGCTCAATCTTGATTTGTCAAGAAATAAAATTGAAACCATAGAATTGGGTACTTTCGACGCTTTGGTAAACCTCAGAACTTTAGACCTGTCTTACAACAAGAAGTTGGGCTATACTGGCAAGAATTTCCAGCCCCGACATTTCATGAACCTAAAGCGTCTTGAAAAACTATCCATTGTTGGTAATTCGGAGGGTTACAACCGAGCTTATCCAGACAAAGTGCTCCAGCAGCTTGTCAGTTTGAAGCATTTAAGCATTGATGGACTGAGCGGGTCAGTTGAGTTTGGGCCCGAAATGAAAACCCTGAAATTTCTAAGGCATTTAGAAATGAGGGACTTTTGCTATATTAAGAATATTAGTGAGACATTCTTTCAAAACATTCCGCATCTGCAGTCGTTTCTGATGAGATCTTGTGAGTTGCTGACAATTCATCCTATGGCTTTCACAAAAGTGCCGGGTCTTACAGAACTGTCTTTATCTTATATGTATTTATATAACCTTGATACCGCGTTCAGTGACATGAAAGCGTTTAACAACTCAGTGCTTAAAAAACTTACCTTTGATCATCTTAAGTCACCCAAATATCCATGTATGTTCTTGAATAAAGAACATGCAAAGTATATAAAGAACACAGAACTTAAGCACATAGACTTATCTAACAACGAAATCGCTTTGCTTGGAAATGATTTCTTGGAGAATTTGCCAAAGACTCTACATAAGCTGATACTGAAGGGAAACAAGCTATCCTCAGACCAACAGTCTCTGGGTAGCTTTGGTGTGTTGAAAGAACTGGTTGAACTGGATGTGTCAACGCAAAACGTGGTTCCAGATCTCCAACCGACAACAAAATGTCCCAGTTTTTCAGAAGGCCGAAAGCAGCTTACTCAGTTGCAAGAGATTCGCGGCTTTCAAGAACGGCCAAAAAGCCTCACCTTACGCCACCAGCCTTACTCTAATAATCATGAGGAGCCAACTACAGACCAGAACATGGAAACTGCGAAAAGTATTTTCACAACAAAATTTCCACCAGAATTTCCACCAAAATTAAAAACATTAAAAGCTTCTGAATACATTGCGTTCGGGATGCATGTACTCTTAAGTCATTTTAATAACTCGCTTGAAGTAGTCGATTTCTCCAGCAGTTTTTTGTCAATGTGGGGTCTAGCAATGTTGCCTCGTAGACTGACTGACATAAATTTGTCGAACAACTATTGCACAGAAATTAACCACTGTTTCTTTCAGCCTGGTAACTCACACTCTTATTTACAACTACAAAACAATTTTCTGGGTTCAGCCTTCGCTGATAATGAAGACGGGTCAATATTTAGGGAACTTAAAAGCACTAAGTACTTGGACATATCAAGAAATCTCATTTACAAACTTCCTAAACAGTTTTTCTCAGGATTATCAAATCTACAATGTCTAAAAATGTCAGACAACAAGCTTTATATTCTAAACTCTAGCTTCTCACATATGAAAAGCTTGAGATTTATTGATCTCAGTAGAAATTCTCTTGCATGGATAAGTCTAGAAACGAGGAATGACTTTGATTTTATCGCATCTCAACCAGGACATGAGCTTTATATTGATCTAAGTAGCAACCCGTTACAGTGTACCTGTGATGGCTTACAGATGTTGATTTGGATGGCCACCACGAAAGTTAAATTCTGGAACAAAGCGGATCTCACATGCACTGAAGGAATGATGAGTAGCACAGCGATTGGTGACGTAACAGCAAAAAGATACGCCATTCAGCGGTGGTGTATGACAAAATCAGTACTTATTATTGGCTGCACGGCTGCCATTGCTGTCGTCATAGTAACCGTGACGCTCGCATTGATGTACCGTTACCGTTGGAAACTGAGATATTTACACCACAACGCACTGGCGACTCTGCTCTGCTTTGAGCCTGAAGAAATGGTGGGGACTGAGTTTGGATGCACATTTGATGCGTACATTGTTTACACCTCGGAAAGCAGAAATTTTGTTCTTGAGACTTGCATTAAAGAACTGGAGGTGAAAAGAGGACATAAGCTCTGCGTTGAAGATCGAGACTTCCTCCCCGGTACGTTAATAGTAACAAGCATCGTCAGTGCAATAAGAAGCAGCTCAAAGACGGTTCCCGTAATGACACCCAACTTTTACAACGGTCTGTTCACAGAATACAGCTTCAAGATGGCCGTCATGGAAGAACTGTATCAGAAGCGCTCCGTGCTACATCTACTTTTGTATAAACCCGTCCCTGCCGACCAGCTGACACATGATGACTTGAACGTCCTGAAACGCAACAGCTACACGGAGTTCCCGCCGGAAATTGAAACCGATGAAAATGTGCGGGAAAAGTTCTGGAATGATTTGTCTCAGGCTATTGGACACGTTCGTGAATCTGGGTCGCAGCCTATGTTCTCCTCTTTATACTAAATAATGAAACACACTTTTACCTTTCATAACCAGTTGAAGTTATATAGTTAACGTCTGTAATTTATGTCTTTTTTTCTTGTGTTCTAACACTTTGTACTTTTTACATTATTGCTATTACTCAAGAATCTTGAGAACATATGGAATTCAAAAGTTATATGCACAAAAACCAAGTTAAGACTATTTAATTCGAATGTAATATCCACCCTCATTTATGCATGCGAAAGTTGGAAAACAACTAAAGAAATAGAAAAGAAATTAGACTCTTGAAAACAAATGCTTAAGGAAAATACTCAGCATCAAGTGGAACGAATTCAAGAACAATGCAGAGATAAGACAGATGACTGAACAACAACCAGTCTCATGGGTGATCAGGAAAAGGAGATGGACAGATGTTGGTCACTTGATGAGAAGAAATGATCAGAGAATCCCAAAACAAGCTATCAAGTGGAACACAACAGGCCGAAGAAAAAGAGGCAGACCGCGTGAAACTCTGAAGAGGACATTATTAAGAGAGGCCAAATTAACAGGCATAAAATCCTTTGATGAGGTTGAAAGACTCACCGAAGACAGGAAAAATTGGCGAACTACTTTGCAAGCCCTATGTGACGTTTAACGGCACGGGAAGGATATAAGATAAGATATTACTTGTTTGTAAAAGTTATCGCTTTATAATACGGATGAGTGGGGAAAAACTAGAACTGATAAAACAACACAGAGAAATGAAGACGCAATGGAAAGTGACAAACAACAACAAAGAGGAATATAAAACTTTAACAAAAGAAGTACGAAGAAACATAAGAAAAGACAAAAAACAATACATACAAGATTGTTGTGAAAGAATAGAAGAACATCAGAAGTATGGAAGAGATAGTGAAATGTTTAAAGAAATGAAGACATTGACGAGAAATGTCACACCTAAGCTAAATGTAATTTGTGACAAGATGGGAAATACCTTGACAGAGACAGAGGAAATTCTAGAAAGATGGAAGGAATATTGCAGAAGAATGTATGAAACAACTGACTATGAAAGCAGAAATCAACAGTGTGAATTATTATTGGAGGAGAAAGAACCCGAACCGACAATAGAAGAAGTTTTATGGGCAATAAAGAATCTGAAAAATGGTAAATCACCAGGATGTGATGAGATAACAGCTGAACTTTTAAAGCAGAAGAAAAGGTATGTGCAAACAATCTATCATGCACTATGTAAAAAGAGATGGCATTCAGGTATTTGGCCAAAAGAATGCAAAAGAACTATATTCATACCATTGCCAAAAAAAAAAAGGATAACCTGAAATTATGCACAAACTACAGAACTGTTGCCCTGATTAATTATTCCAGTAAAATTCTGTTAAAAATCATAATGGGTAGACTTCATAAGAAAATAGAAGAAGAAGTCAATATGGTCCAAGTTGGTTTCAGGCAAGGAAGAGGATCAAGAGATCATATATTCAATCTAAGATTAATAATAGAGAAATGCAGAGAGTTTAATGTGAATCTATATTTAGCCTTTATAGACTACTCAAAGGCATTTGATTGTGTACAACACCAGAAACTTTGGGAATTAATGGAAAAAAATGGGATTTCCAATACATTTGATACAATTAACATCACTGTTGTATCTAGACCAACAAACAGCAGTAAGAATAAATGGTGAAACAACAACTTGGTTTGGCATAAAACAAGGGGTCCGTCAGAGGTGCATATTGTCGCCTTACTTATTTAACTTGTATACTGAAAATATAATGAGGAATGTTAGAGAAGATGTAGACACAGAATATTACGATGCCATAACAATTGGAAGTTATGAACTACCAGAGATTAGACATGCTGATGACACAGTATTACTGTCCACGACATAAAAAGGAATGGAAAAACTAATTATGTCAGTCCGTAAGAATAGTGAAAAGCAAAGCCTCTATCTTAATGCGAAGAAAACTAAATTGATGACAACTGACAAAACAAACAAGGCAACTGAAATATGTATCAATGAGGAAAAACTGGAAGAAGTGGACAGTTTTGAATATCTTGGATCTCTGCTAAATAATAAATGAGATACAACGAGGGAAATTAAAAAGGAAGACATCTATCGCGCTTCAGAAAGTAAAACAACTAAAGAATCTGTGGAGAGGAGTAGACAGAACCACAAAAACAAGATTTTTAAGGGCATACATCTTTCCCATCGCAACATATGCCTGTGAGACCTGGACACTTAACAAAACACCTGAGAAACACATAAATGCCTTTGAATGTAAATGCTACAGAAGAGTTCTTCAAATATCGTGGACACAAAAAAGAAGACATATATCTATACTACAAGAACTTAATATTGAAGAAGGCTGGCTAGTAAAGAGGATTAAGATAGAAAACTTAAATATTTTGGACACATTAAATGTCATGATAATCTAGAGAAAACAGTAGTGGAAGGGTACATAAAGGGAAAAAGAAAGAGAGGAATATCAAAGCGAAGATGGATGCAGGACATCGTTGATGATCTGCAAATGGATGCATCAGCAGCAGGCCATCTTTCTCACAACCAAGAGGCCTAAAAGGAGTGCTGTTTGGGAGGCAAAGTTCCGCAAGGGACATGCAAATGAATGAATGAATGAGGGAAAAAAAGTGGTGGAAACTATAGACAACTCGGGGGTAAAAAAAAAAAAGGACAGATATCCACGAGAACAAGGAAGATTGCCAAGGAGCTCTTGACACTTAAATATAGTTTTTCTAGATGAAAGCCAGTCACAAAGTCACGTGCAGATAGAACACCGACCACATGCGCAAAGACTCAGTTTTCACTCTCTCTCTCTCTGTCTGTCTGTCTGTATGTCTGTCTGTCTGTCTGTATGTCTCCGCCCGCGTGCACGCCTAGTATTTTTTTTCAGAGTCACGACTTTCATTCTGTCACACCAGCGTGTTTTTTTTTCAAAAATTTTGGAGGTCTCAGCTTTCATTGTGTCAAACTAACGTAGTTTGTTCTCATTTTCAGAATATCAGCTTTCATTCTGTCTGTTTATTTTGTCTTAATTTTTAAAAGGTGTCTGTTCCCTCCCCCCCTTTTTTTTCTTTTATATTTATGGTACATGGCCCTTTGTGTTTTGAATAATTGATTTGTTACAGGCGTGGACTTCTCTGAGATTATCAGTCATGAAATGAAGTTAGTAAAATCTTCAGGGCGTTGTCCACGAGGTGGTAGTACTATCGCCGAACACCGTCATCTGCAGTATTTTGGTCACATCACAGAGCACGCCACACGCACTTGAGAAGACTACTTGGTGGACAAAGTAGATGGAGAAAAGAGCAAGAAGGCGGCTCCGGATGGTCGAAAAAACGTCCAGAGATGGACTGCACACCTTTTGTCTGTGTGCAACCAGGAGCAGAGACTCGGCACTCTGGACATGGACCTGCGGCCAAACTTCTTCACATAAAACAAGATTATTGTTATTATGGTTAAAAAAAGGGTAAAAACAGTTCTAAAGTGTATCTCGATTTCTAATTAAAAATACTTTATTGTGCAAGCAAAGTGTGTTGATGTTTGTGTGTGTGTGTGTGCGTGTGTGTGTGTGAGAGAAAGAGAGAGAGGGGGGGGGGAAAGGGGGGGCAGGGGCGGGGAGAGAGCCGAAGATCCACTGTAGTTAACAGTTTCTGGAGGATTATCGCAAGATGATTTTTTAAAAAAATATATGTCATATTTCCTTCTAGTCTGAGCCAGCTGTGACTGGCACAATCATTTTTTTTTTTCATTATCAACCCAGAGACACACAACTTAGGAGAACATACAGCTTAGAGACACACAACTTAGGAGAACATACAGCTTAGAGACACACAACTTAGGAGAACATACAGCTTAGAGACACACAACTTAGGAGAACATACAGCTTAGAGACACACAGCCCAGGGGAACACACAGCTTAGGGGAATACATAACACAGAGACTTTGAGTCTAGAGAAAAACAATTCAGAAAAAAAAACATACGACTTAGGGGAATACAAAAGACACGGAATATAGGGGAATACACAGTCTCAAAACACTGAATATAGGGGAATACACAGTCTCAAAAGACATGGAATACAGGGGAATACACAGTCTCAAAAGACACGGAATATAGGGGAATACAGTCTCAAAAGAGGAAGACCAAAAACGAAGATGGATGCAAGACATCGTTGACTATCTGCAGATGGATGCAGCAGCAGGCCATCTTGCTCACAACCGAGAGGCCTACAGGAGTGCTGTTTGGGAGCCAAAGTTCCGCAAAGGACATGCAAATGAATGAATGACAGTCTCAAAAGATACGGAATATAGGGGACTATAGGAAAACACATGACTCAAAGGCATACGACGTAGGGGAACACATAATTAAGTGGAAACCACAACCCAGAGACACACTAGGCAAGACACACACGGCAGAAACAGGTAGTCTAGAGACACATTCACGAAAGACGAAAACTTTTCGTGCAATTCAAAGGTGAGCCCTTCATTCTATCTTTCATCTTGTGTATTCCATCATTAAGTGAAATTTACAGGTAAGATAAATAGAAATTTAAACAAAAAAAACTTGTTCTTCTTCCTGTGTCATATCGCCTTCTGCGTCCAATGTTCATATTTTAAAAATATTATTGAAAGTGTGGATCAGAGCCTGATTGTATAAGTTTTGTTAGTTGGAACTCTTTTCAAGCTCAGTATATATTTATTACCCCTGGTAAAAATGTTTGAAGATTGAAAGAGAACTGAGTGATGAAAGGCACAATGTCAGACGGGCCTGCATTTCCAACTTTTCATCTTTTAAAAAATAAAGTTCATTCGTTATTTTGTGTCGTTTTGTGTCCAGAAACAGACTACGATCTAGGAAGAAAGTTGATGTAGATCAAAAAGAGGATAAATCGAGCCATTACTGGGGATCTTCTTTTTCTTCTTCTTCGTTCTCTTTTAACACCAAGATCACCCCGTGATCCTACTGAATTTACTCCTGTGGTCCTTGATTGGTCATGTGGTCCCCCTGTGGTCGCCGTGAGGGCCACAAGAGATTCCCGAGAGGACCACATGAGGTTCAGATTATCGCGGGGCTTGGGCCTGTATTCTCGGTGGGTCACAGAAGCGGGATTGCGCGACACCGTGGTTTTCGTTGCACCAGTTTAATCTAGAGTTGGACTTTCTCATTGGAAAACCTCGACGTTTTTTAGATATCAGTATATCCCCGCTGGGTGAGAGGTGACATTCCATCCAGCCCAGAGTTGAACTTTCTCACCGGAAAACCTCAACGCGTTTTGGAATCCGTATATCCCCGTCGGGTGAGAAGTGGTTGCCCATCTAGTCCAGCGTTGGACTTTCTCACCGGAAAACCTCAGAGTGATTAGAACATGCATACATCCCCGTCGAGTGAGAGGTGGTTGTCTGTCTAGACTGCACTGGTCCAGTGTCTCCGACTTCAGCGTTTTGTGGTAGTGGCCACTACCCTTCCTAGTTGTGACCAGGACGGAGCTTTTGTCCAGGAGGACGAATCCTCGCCACTAGTAGGTTTCACCCCTGGGTTAAGCCGGTTTAGGCGTATTATCCCAGTATGGGCTCGTTTAGGACGTGTTCGACCTCTAGAGCGGAGGTACCATGACATGAGTAATCATCAAGTTTCACCCATGGGTTAAGCCGGTTTAGGCATATTTCACCAGTATGGGTGTATATCGGACGTGGCCGGCCTCTAGAGCAGAAGTGCCGTAGTATGAGTAACTCTCGTAGCGAGACTACTGGACATATCGATTAATCTTCACTTTATCATTTCCATCACTTTTTCACAGCGGCGCAGATCGGGAATCCTTTTCGCATTTTCTTCATTGGTCGGGAGGAGTTTCACCACACGCGTGGCAGACGAAGAATCTCGCCAGCAGTGTCATAGTTTAACCCCTGGGTTAAGCCGGTTCAGGCAATTCGCCCGGTGTAGGTGCACATAGTACGTGGCCGACCTCCAGAGCAGAGGTGCCGTGATTTGAGCAGTCCTGACCTCGAGACTACTGATTACTTCACTTAATCCTTTTTTTCACCTTTTCCACGGTGGCGACGCGCGGCAACCTCATTCGCACCATTCTTCACTGGCCGGGAGTAGCCCCACTCCACGCACGGCAGCTGAAGAATCCTCTCCAGCAGCGGGTTTTTAATCAGAGTTTTCCTTCTCTCAGATGAGCTACCAAACAAGATTCTCATCTATCCGAAACGTCTGGTTTTCAGGCTCCAGATATTCGCCGTCACCCCTTCTCCTGTCAGTTTGAACAGTTCCGCCACGAGAAGGCCAGGAGGTGGACTTGACTGTCAGAGGCTATTTGAGACGCATGCCTTTGAGACATTTAACTGGAGTATAGAGCGTATCAGGCACCCCACCTCCAGCTATAACAGTCCTTAGAGCCACTACGGGGAATAAAATTAACTTTTTCTTGATATTAAATAAATGTGGAGGACTTTTACAAACTGTTTGAATGTCTCTGATTTTATTTACACTTAAACATTTCACTTTTCTTTCTTCAAGCTCCGGGAGAAGACAGTTTTGACTAAATAATTATGTATGAAGATTTTCTTATGTCAGCAGAACATTTTCAAAACATTTAACATGTGTCTGTTTCTACTAAAAAGGTCTGAAAATAAAAATTAAATGGAATATGTCTCGCTCAAGGAGATGGGCTCCCCTGAGTTAAATTCTGCTCTCAAACCGCGGCTGCCCCAGCAAGCAGGCGGTGGATCTCTTTACCACTCATAGAAAACACAAGAAGAATTGACGGGCGGATATAAAAGGAAAACGAATACCTAACGAGTTAATCAAATGTGCGAAAGAAGTTGGAATAGCTTGGCTTCACAGACTCTATAACTTGGTATGTGAAAAACAAGAAACACCACAGGGAAGAAAAATGGCAATAAAAGAGACTGCAATCAATATAGGGGAATCTCACTACTGAGTCATACTGGAAAAATGTTCTGCAAGATCCCAGAGAACAGACTGCAGATGGGATTTAGTAAAAATAGTTGTACAGATGCCACCTTAAGACAACTAAAAGAAAAATCAGCTGAACATGATCAGATACTGCACATAGCTCACGTAGATAAAGAAAAAGCATTTGATAGAGTAGATAGATATAAACTGTGGGAAATCTTACAGCATTATAGATTTAGTGCACATCTGATCAACCTATGCAAAAACATGTATGAAAACAGTCAGTGTACAGTTAGAACAAACGCGGGCACTCATCATAAAATCTGGAGTGAGGCAAGGCTGTGTATTATATCCCTTACTTTTCATAACATACATTTTGACAACATCAGCAAAGAAGCTAATATACATAGTAAAAACTTCATCACACAGCCGCCTAAATGAAAAAAAAATGCCGATAAACCCACAACACCTTCCAGAAGACATGCCCAATAGGTGGACCATAAAAGAACTTTTTGCGAACGATCAAGCACTTACAGTCACATCAGAAAAAAAGATCTACAGCAGAACATGGATAATTTAGCAAGGGCATGTACAACCCACAACATGAAGATAGCGCTGAAAAAAAAACGGAAGTCATGACCATAGCAAGAGAAGAAATAAAAAAAAAACATCCTAGACAACCAGCCCTTGAAACAAGTGAAACATTTCTAATATCTAGGTAGCATAATATCATCCTCAGAGAAAACTGACGCCGAGATTGAGAACAGATGCAATAAAACAAATCAGGTCATTGGAGAAATAACTCCCATATTGAAAAACAAATAGATCACAATCGAAACAAAAATAGCATGTACAACACAGTTTTCCTCCACTCTATGCTATCAGTGTCAGACATGAACACTAACAGCCAAAAACAAAAGAAAAATCATTTCGGCAGAAATGAGATGTTTAAGGAGAATACTAAATGTGACAAGAATAGACCAAATAAGAAATGACACGATCAGGGCAAAGGTTGGAGTAACCCCAGTATTACACTATATCCAGAAACAGCAAGTGAAATGGTTTGGACATGTTACACGGGTACCACCAGACAGTATATCACAGACATCACTTACACTAAGATTTGTAGTTAACACAGGAAGAGGTCGCCCACGCAAGAGATGGAGCGAGGAAGTTACAGAAGCATTAAATACCCCATTATACGAAGCAAATCATCAAGCCCTATCAAGACGTCTATTTGTCCCCTCAACACCGGAAGGTATATGAGGTAGGAGACAGACAAGACAAGGAATATTCTGTTCACATTAAAGATATTTTATAATGCGCAGAAATGTTGCTCATGTGATGTATATTTACAGTCTGAGCAGCAAAGACGGCTGTACGTACAGTTATCAGGTTTAGCGTACCAAAACTGGCTAAAACACTCTCTCATTTTTTTTTGTTCGTTCCCAGTAGCAGACTCGGCGTGGCTAACGACTGCAGGCTCGGCGTGGCTAACGACTGTAAGCTCGGCGTGGCTAACGACTGTAGGCTCGGCGTGGCTAACGACTGTAAGCTCGGCGTGGCTAACGACTGTAAGCTCGGCGTGGCTAACGACTGTAAGCTCGGCGTGGCTAACGACTGTAAGCTCGGCGTGGCTAACGATTGTAGGCTCGGCGTGGCTAACGACTGTAAGCTCGGCGTGGCTAACGACTGTAAGCTCGGCGTGGCTAACGATTGTAGGCTCGGCGTGGCTAACGATTGTAGGCTCGGCGTGGCTAACGATTGTAAGCTCGGCGTGGTCCCCGTGACTGTGAGTGTTAAAGCTCTTGTTGATCTAGGACGTTGCATATGGATACAATGTAGATTGTTAGAAGAATCTGCACTTCAATTTTAGTTACAGCAAAGCAAACTAGATCTGGGCAGGAACCGAATTAGGAACCGGTTCTTTTGTTTCTTCAGGTAAAAGTGGGACCCGGTCCCAAAAACAGATTCGTAATACCTACCCGTATCAGTTCGGTAACACTAATAATTAGTGTATAAGTAAATAACTACACACGAAGCCACTGCAGGAAAGCTGTGTTACCAAATTGGAGCCGCTTTTGAAAACAGAAACCACACCAGTTCTAAATACGAGTATGGCTGTTTGCTGACGGGCGACAGTGTAGACGGAATGGTGTCTGATGTCGGCAGATTTTGCTTGAAAGACCTGGCATCAAAACAATACCGTCATCACGCTGTGTCACTCCACAGCTGCCCTTTCCTCAAACTCACCTTCCTTTTTACAATAAACGTTAGAGACATTCCCCACCCACCCACCCCCCCCCCCAAATAAGTTTTAATTGATTAATTGATGAATCATTTTAAGAAGCCAATGATGGTGAAGGCGCTGTCCAATATGGCCGTCAGCGACCTATACCTGACATGCATGTGCCAGGGATTACGAGCTATAACCGACCAAAATCCTGTCCCACCTCTCCGTTAGTATCCCCAGTTACAGACCCAGCTTGGCTAACTTCGCGGGAATGACCTGCATCCCCCTGACCTGTTGTGTTCCAATATATATATATATATATATATATATATATATATATATAAAACAAGGCAGATGAAATATGTATCAATGAGGAAAAAATGGAAGAAGTGGAGAGTTTTGAATATCTTGGATCACTACTAACTAATAATGGAGATACAATGAGGGAAATTAAAAGGAGGACATCTATCGCTCTTCAGAAAGTAAAAGAAATAAAGAAGCTGTGGAGAGGAGCAGACAGAACCACAATAATAAAATTTTTAAGGGGTATGCATCTTTTCCATCGCAACATATGCCTGTGAGACCTGGACACTTAACAAAACACCTGAGAAACACATAAATGCCTTTGAATGTAAATGCTACAGAAGAGTTCTCCAAATATCGTGGACACAAAACAGAACAAACATATCTATACTACAAGAGCTTAATATTGAAGAAGGCTGGCTAGTCAAGAGGATTAAAGAGAGAAAACTTAAATATTTTGGACACATTGAACGTCATGATAATTTAGAGAAGACCATATTGGAAGGATACATAATGGGAACAAGAAAAAGAAGAAGACCAAAACGAAGATGGCTGCAAGACATCGTTGATGATCTGCAAATGGATGCATCAGCAGCAGGCCATCTTGCTCACAACCGAAAGACCTACAGGAGTGTTGTTTGGGAGGAATACACAACACAGAGACTTTGAGTCTAGAGAAATACAATTCAGAAAAAAAACATACGACTTAGGGGAATACACAGTCTCAAAACACGGAATATAGGGGAATACACAGTCTCAAAAGACACGGAATATAGGGGAATACACAGTTTCAAAAGACACGGAATATAGGGGAATACACAGTCCAGGGAAACACATGAGTCAAATGCATACGACGTAGGGGAACACACAATCAAGGGACAAAAGAATATATATTCTGCAGAACAGAAATTAGGAACAGAATATGCCAAGCAAAGACTGCATTTCAGAGAATTCCTTATCAAGGGATGTTAGAAAACGAGTCCTAAAATGCTATATTGAACCTGTCTTGTTATATGGAAGTGAATCATGGACAATAGGCAGGTCTGCACACAAATCATTGGAAGCAGCAGAAATGTGGTTTATTAGAAGAATGTTGCGAATCCCCTGGACAGCAAAAATAACTAATGAAGAATGTATAAGAAGAGCTGAAGAGGTAAAAATCTTGTCAAAAAGATAAGAGAGAGATAATGTACTTTCATAGGACATGCAATGAGAAGAGGAGGCATTGGAAATGTTATAGCAACAGGAAAAATAAAAGGAAGAAGATTAAGAGGAAGACCAAGAGAAATGATACTGGACAGTCTGACGGGATGGTGTGAGAGGAGATCACCAACTGAGCTGATGACCTGCATGAAGGATCGTGTACTCTGGAAAAGCATAATAGCCAACGCCAGTCGGCACGGCACCTGATGATGATGACTGATATATATATATATATATATATATATATATATATATATATATATATATATAATTCATTTCATTCATTCATTTGCATGTCCCTTGCGGAACTTTGCCTCCCTAACAGCACTCCTGTAGGTCTCTCGGTTGTGAGCAAGATGGCCTGCTGCTGATGCATCCATTTGCAGATCATCAACGATGTCTTGCAGCCATCTTCGCCTTGGTCTTCCTCTCTTTCTTTTTCCCATTATGTACCTTTCCAAGACGGTCTTCTCTAGAAGTTATATATATAACAGAGAATAGGGCGTAACCCATAAACAGAAAAGAAAACAAAGAGGTGCTGAAGTGAAAAGAGAAATATTGACAATCATAATAACAAGACAGCTAAGATACTTTGATCATGTCAAGAGGCACATTACTATACTGAAGACCTCTCTTGGGGACAAAGTCGAAGGGAACAAGAGGGTGACAACGACATAGGTGGGTGGACAACATCAAGAGAAGGACGGGAACTAGCTTGGCCCTAGTGCGCTTCGAAGGTAAGAAACAGAGCAGAGTGGAGATTCACTGCAATCAAACTTGCGTGGAGAGACGGCATGAGATGATGATGGCGTTGACGATGAAGATGATGATGTGGCTCATTACGCAGAATAAAAATTGAAGAGTAAGTCAAGCGAGCTGTTCTACAAAAGCTAGTATACACTCAATTCAAACATGTCTTACATTTTGCATCGCCATAATTTCTTTGCTATTGCTGCTCGGTTCCCGGTTAGTAAGTGCTCATGGAACCGATTCTTGGAACCGATTCCATCGAGTTATTGTCCTTGAGTGATATGCATATACGGCAAATGACAAATTTCCATTTGCTTTTCCACACGTCCCATACATAACTGATATTAGATCTTTGAGTTGATATTTCCACATAAAGTTCACAGTAAAACACACAGAACTGCTATGAATGAAGTACATCTAGGAACAATAATTCTAGAACAAAAAAATTACAGGCTTAAAAACAGGGACAGTTTTATTATGGGACACTGATGTTCACCAACGTAAACAAATAAAATGAGAACATTAAATGACTGCACGGTTTAGAAATATATGGCTGATGTGATTAAAAGACGCTTACTATAGAGCTGAATAGCCACTAAAATAATAATAATAATAATAATAATAATAATAAAAAATCCGAAACTTTATCGGAACGAGTAGACTACAATGCCGTCTGCTTCCACCATGATAAGGTCGACGTATGTTTGTATCGCCTCTTTGCGGCAAAATCTACAAAATCATGAAGTTAGAAGGTATGGAATCTAGATATATTCTTTAAATAGAGAATGACGCCGGAATGCACGGCAAATCTAACGAGTAGCGTAACAGAACTGTCTGATTACTGTTTATCTGTTCTCGGTTCATCCACATTTGTTATCCAATATTTAGCAAGGTTAGTATTGTCATAAATCGTATATCTTATATCCTTCCCGTGCCGTTAAACGTCACATATGGCTCGCAAAGTAGTTCGCCAATTTTTCCTGTCTTCGGCGAGTCTTTCAACCTCATCAAAGGATTTTATGCCTGTTAACTTGGCCTCTCTTAATAATGTCCTCTTCAGAGTTTCACGCGGTCTGCCTCTTTTTCTTTGGCCTGTTGTGTTCCACTTGATAGCTTGTTTTGGGATTCTCTGATCATTTCTTCTCATCAAGTGACCAACATATGTCCATCTCCTTTTCCTGATCACCCATGAGACTGGTTGTTGTTCAGTCATCTGTCTTATCTCTGCATTGTTCTTGAATTCATTCCACTTGATGCCGAGTATTTTCCTTAAGCATTTGTTTTCAAAAGAGTCTAAATTTCTTTTCTATTTCTTTAGTTGTTTTCCAGCTTTCGCATGCATAAATGAGGGTGGATATTACATTTGAATTGAATAGTCTTAACTTGGTTTTTGTGCTTATAACTTTTGAATTCCATATGTTCTCAAGATTCTTGAAGATTGATGCTGCTTTTGAAAACAAATGCCTAAGGAAAATACTCGGCATCAAGTGGAATGAATTCAAGAACAATGCAGAGATAAGACAGATGACTGAACAACAACCAGTCTCACGGGTGATCAGGAAAAGGAGATGGACATATGTTGGCCACTTGATGAGAAGAAATGAGCAGAGAATCCCAAAACAAGCTATCAAGTGGAACACAACAGGCCGAAGAAAAAGGGGCAGACCGCGTGAAACTCTGAAGAGAACATTATTAAGAGAGGCCAAGTTAACAGGCATAAAATCCTTTGATGAGGTTGAAAGACTCGCCGAAGACAGGAAAAATTGGCGAACTACTTTGCGAGCCCTATGTGACGTCTAACGGCACGGGAAGGATATAAGATATAAGATAAGATAATATATATATATATATATATATATATATATATATATATATATAATTCATTTCATTCATTCATTTGCATGTCCCTTGCGGAACTTTGCCTCCCTAACAGCACTCCTGTAGGTCTCTCGGTTGTGAGCAAGATGGCCTGCTGCTGATGCATCCATTTGCAGATCATCAACGATGTCTTGCAGCCATCTTCGCCTTGGTCTTCCTCTCTTTCTTTTTCCCATTATGTACCTTTCCTAGACAGTCTTCTCTAGAAGTTATATATATATAACAGAGAATAGGGCGTAACCCATAAACAGAAAAGAAAACAAAGAGGTGCTGAAGTGAAAAGAGAAATATTGACAATCATAATAACAAGACAGCTAAGATACTTTGATCATGTCAAGAGGCACATTACTATATTGAAGACCTCTCTTGGGGACAAAGTCGAAAGGAACAAGAGGGTGACAACGACATAGGTGGGTGGACAACATCAAGAGAAGGACGGGAACTAGCTTGGCCCTAGTGCGCTTCGAAGGTAAGAAACAGAGCAGAGTGGAGATTCACTGCAATCAAACTTGCGTGGAGAGACGGCATGAGATGATGATGGCGTTGACGATGAAGATGATGATGTGGCTCATTACGCAGAATAAAAATTGAAGAGTAAGTCAAGCGAGCTGTTCTACAAAAGCTAGTATACACTTACTTCAAACATGTCTTACATTTTGCATCGCCATAATTTCTTTGCTATTGCTGCTCGGTTCCCGGTTAGTAAGTGCTCATGGAACCGATTCTCGGAACCGATTCCATCGAGTTATTGTCCTTGAGTGATATGCATATACGGCAAATGACAAATTTCCATTTGCTTTTCCACACGTCCCATACATAACTGATATTAGATCTTTGAGTTGATATTCCCACATAAAGTTCACAGTAAAACACACAGAACTGCTATGAATGAAGTACATCTAGGAACAATAATTCTAGAACAAAAAAATTACAGGCTTAAAAACAGGGACAGTTTTATTATGGGACACTGATGTCCACCAACGTAAACAAATAAAATGAGAACATTAAATGACTGCACGGTTTAGAAATATATGGCTGATGTGATTAAAAGACGCTTACTATAGAGCAGAATAGCCACTAAAATAATAATAATAATAATAATAATAATAAAAAATCCGAAACTTTATCGGAACGAGTAGACTACAATGCCGTCTGCTTCCACCATGATAAGGTCGACGTATGTTTGTATCGCCTCTTTGCGGCAAAATCTACAAAATCATGAAGTTAGAAGGTATGGAATCTAGATATATTCTTTAAATAGAGAATGACGCCGGAATGCACGGCAAATCTAACGAGTAGCGTAACAGAACTGTCTGATTACTGTTTATCTGTTCTCGTTTCATCCACATTTGTTATCCAATATTTAGCAAGGTTAGTATTGTCATAAATCGTATATCTTATATCCTTCCCGTGCCGTTAAACGTCACATAGGGCTCGCAAAGTAGTTCGCCAATTTTTCCTGTCTTCGGCGAGTCTTTCAACCTCATCAAAGGATTTTATGCCTGTTAACTTGGCCTCTCTTAATAATGTCCTCTTCAGAGTTTCACGCGGTCTGCCCCTTTTTCTTCGGCCTGTTGTGTTCCACTTGATAGCTTGTTTTGGGATTCTCTGATCATTTCTTCTCATCAAGTGACCAACATATGTCCATCTCCTTTTCCTGATCACCCATGAGACTGGTTGTTGTTCAGTCATCTGTCTTATCTCTGCATTGTTCTTGAATTCATTCCACTTGATGCCGAGTATTTTCCTTAGGCATTTGTTTTCAAAAGAGTCTAATTTCTTTTCTATTTCTTTAGTTGTTTTCCAGCTTTCGCATGCATAAATGAGGGTGGATATTACATTTGAATTGAATAGTCTTAACTTGGTTTTTGTGCTTATAACTTTTGAATTCCATATGTTCTCAAGATTCTTGAAGATTGATGCTGCTTTTGCAATTCTGATCCTAACTTCCTTTCTAGTGTCACCATCCTGGTCTATGTAGCTGCCAAGGTATGCAGATTGATTGACTTCTTCAATATCTGTCCCTTCTATGTGTATTTTTCCATTTTGATTGATGGGAATTTTCATTATTTTTGTTTTGTCCTTGTTAATTTCAAGTCCTATTTTGCTAGCCAGTGAAGACAGGCTATCTGTTTTTTCTTGCATGGAATTCACATTATTACTGATAAGAGTTATGCCATCAGCAAAATCAAGATCTTCTAGTTGGGTCCCATGTACCCAGTCAATACCTGTGTTACCTGTGCAGCATTTTTTCATTATGAAGTCTATTGTAATCCCAAAAAGTAAAGGAGCCAGTATACATCCTTGTTTCACGCCTGTTTCAATCTGGAACCATTCACTCATCCCTTCTTCTATCTTGACTGCACAACCATATCCATTGTATAAGTCCTTAATGATGTTGACAATTTTAGATGGTATTCCATATAGACATAAAATTCTCCATAATGAATCTCTGTGTATGCTATCAAATGCCTTTTTAAAATCTATGAAGTTCAGTATTAATGGTTTCTGCTTTTCAATATGTTCTTCAAGTATTATTCTGAGAGTAAAGATCTGGTCGAGACAGCTTCTCCCTTTTCGAAATCCTGCTTGTTCTTCTCTCATTGCAGTATCCACTATATCTTAGAGTCTATTCAAAATGACCTTGCAAAATACTTTTGACACAACTGATATTAAGGTTACTCCTCTCCAGTTGTTACAGTCACTAAGGTTGCCCTTTTTTGGTATTTTAACAATGATTCCTTTCTTCCAATTAGAAGGGACCTTTTCTTCTTTCCAAATCTTGTTAAACATTCTCTGTAGTTGTCTCATGTTGTCACTATTGATAGCTTTTAGCATCTCGGCTGTTATTTCATCTTCACCTGCAGCTTTGTTGTTAGCAATTAAATTCACTGCTGTTTCAATTTCATGCAATTTAATTTCATCTAGGTTGACATTTAGCTGTGGGGCTGGTAAGTCAGTTTCAAGGTTTAACAATTCTTTTGGGTGTGGTCGATTGAGTATTTCTTGGAAGTGTTCAGCCCATCTTGCTTTTGGTCTTTATTTGATGTTAATAGTGTTCCAGTTTTGCTAAGGATTGGTCTTTCTTTAGATGTAATAGTACCTGTTAGCCTCTTTTGTATGTTATATAAAGTTTTGCTGTCTCCTGTTTTTGCTGCTTTTTCTGCCTCTTTCGCCATATTGTCTATGTATTCTCTTTTATCCCTTCTAGCTGAACTTTTTACTTTCTTGTCTATGTCTTTGTATTTTGCTTTTGCCAAATCTCTTTCATGATCTGCTTTTGCATTCAACATGTCTAATTTGACTGCTCGTCTTTCATGTATATACTTCCATGTTTTATCTGATATCCATGCTTTTCTATTTGGTTTTTCCAATCCAGCGCTTACTTTTGCTGCTGTGATTATGGCTGTGCTGTAAGAATTCTATAACTCATCTATACCTATCTCCTCAACTTCACTGGGTGTTTTGGAATGATTGGCAAGTTCCTGATTGAAATTAATGTTAGTATTTTCTTCTTGTAGGCTGTGGCTGTCTATCTTTCTGTGTACTGATTTCTTGTGTTGACTTTTCAATTTTAGTTTTATTTTCCCTATGCACAGATTGTGATCACTGTTGACATCTGCACCCCTATAAGCCCTTACATCCATGAGAGATGTTCTGTATTGCTTTCTAATACAAAAATGGTCTATCTGGTTTCTAGTTCTATCATCTAGAGATATCCATGTTGTTTTATGTATCTCTTTGTGTGGGAATATTGGTCATGCCCTCTGTTAGACATACTTCAATTAATCTTTCTCCATTCTGGTTAACCATGTCAGTTCCTTCTTTCCCCATCACTTTTTCAACGTCGGTATTATCCTTCCCTACCTTAGCGTTGAAGTCCCCCATAGCAATTAAGATGTCGTGTTTAGGGACTTTGTTGATGATTTGTTGTAGTTGGTGATAGAAGTCGTCTTTCACATCATCATCTGCATCATTCGTGGGTGCATAACACTGTATTATTGTCATTCTTCCGTGTCGTAGGTTGTATCGTGCTCTTATTATACGACTGTTCACCGGTTCCCATTCTACAAGGCTCTTTGCAGCTACATTTGACATAATAATTCCCACTCCTTCTCGGAATTTACCGCCATTTCTGCCTGAATGTATAATTAACTTACCGTTTTCCGCCGATCTTTTACCTGCTTCTGGCCATCGCATTTCGTTGATGCCCAGTATGTCTAGATGGTATCTCTCCATTTCTCTGATGACCTGAGTAGTTTTTGTTGGTGCTGCCATTGTTCTCACATTCCAGAATCCAACCCTTGTCACATGTTTGGGGCCGACGAATGAGCTCTTCGGAGTTGGCATCCCTGATGCTCGGTTGGTTTCTCTGCGAGTTTCCATAACGATATCTTTTTTTCCCATCTGGAGTTGCCTCTAGATAGGTCCCAGGATAAGGTTGTTAGCCTTATGCCCAACTCAATTGTCATAAATGGTACTGATATTATTAATCTAGGATATTTTGTGCGCACGCGTAGATATTTATCATTATCATCTACTTATCTGGCTGGTTCGTCATTGGATGTTTGCTGGATAAATCCTAAGCGCATTGTTCCTCTTGAAAAAAAATAGTCAACCATCATCCAACGGAGCTACAGATTACCTCAAACCACCATGTTCGCGCCTCTCCTAATATATATATATATATATATATCTGATTTGAGGTGCAATATTATGTAACACTTGCTTACAATTATTCTGACTACAGAAATCAAAGTATGTGCTTTTAGAATGTTCAGCATGCAGACATACTCAACCAGAACTGGCAACTAATGCAGTGGTGAAGAACATATTACGCACTTGCATTTATTTGGACAGGGAAGAAGCTGTAGTGACTTTTTTCTTATGTCTGTTGAGACAGTTTTCCAGCACTTCTTTGTAAGAAAATTTTCCAATACTCATGTCTGTTGGAGGTAGTTTTAAAACATTTCTGAGATTGTTTTCTAAAACATCTGTCTGTTTAAGATAGTTTTCTGAAACTTCTTTCTGTCTGAGATAGTTTTTCAACACTTCTGTCTTTTTGGGATAATTTTACACTACACGTGTCTGTTCAAGGTAGTTTTAAAACATCTCTGAAATAGTTTTCCAACACTTCTGTCTGTTTAAAATAGTTTTCCAACACTTCTATCTGTCTGAAATAGTTTTCTAACACTTCTGTCTGTCTGAAATAGTTTTCCAACACTTCTATCTGTCTAAAATAGTTTTCCTACATATATGTCATTTAATATAGTTTTCCACACAGCACTGTAATAATAAGGCTCATATTCCAGAATCTGGCAGAAAGCAACCACAACAGTTGGGCTATGTGCTAGTCAAAGGTCACTACATACTTCAAGCCATATGCTGAAGGATGACACCTCATCGAAGCATCCAAAGAAATCAACATATAATCTCAAACTGTCAGAACAAAAAACAAGCAGGTGAGGATATATATAATCATTTATACATCATCTGTTGAGTCTTGTTTGTGGTAGAATCAGCAGTGAGTGAAGTGGCTTAGCAGTGTGATGGCTCTGTCACGTGTGACACCCATCTGTTGTAGTACTGTCTTTAAAACTGAAGCAAGAATAGTTTTGTTGAGAAGGCCCATATGTGGGTTAGTGCTTCTGTCTATCTGTATGTCAGTCTCTCCCTCTCTCTGTCTGATGTATAATGTCCAGAATAGAGTTAAAGATATATGATAAAGGGCAGAATGTCACACAGGCTTGTGTGTCCAGTTCTTCACCTTGTGCAAATAAAGTTTGTTCATTCTCTCTCTTTGTTCATTCTCTCTCTTTGTGTTTCCCCAACACCCAGCTCTTTTGCTTACTCGTATGAGAGATTTATGACCAAATTTTTGAGTTTATGAAGCCGTATTTTTGTACTGTATGTGACACGAGAAGATAACACACTCTCTCTCTCTGAACCTTAAGTGCCCAAGGGTTTTCCACAAATGCTTGTACTTTACCTTTTTTTCTTCCACTCTTGCATAGGTGAGCCATCTATACCTCAGCATCCTCTCTTTTGTTCTTTTCTATGTCTCCTTTGGTCAACATTTACTTCTGTTCACTGTGGTGTCCATCTTAGTGCTATTTTTGGTAGTGAGTCGTCGATCATGCAGAGCACATGTCCCAACCATCGCTAATGTCTTTCCTCAATAATTGCTGTCAGTGGCTTCATCCACATTTCTGCCAGCAGGTTGTTGTTTCTTATGGTCATCATCATCATCAGGTGCCGTGCCGACCGGCGTTGGCTATTATGCTTCTCCAGAATACACGATCCTTCATGCAGGCCATCAGCTCAGTTGGTGATCTCCTCTCAAACCATCCCGTCAGACTGTCCAGTATCATTTCTCTTGATCTTCTTCCTTCTATTTTTCCTGTTGTTATAATGTTTTCAATGCCCCCTCTTCTCATTGCATGTCCTATGAAAGTACATTGTCTCTCTCTTATCTTTTTGACAAGGTTTTTTTGTCCAGGGGATTGACAACATTCTTCTAATAAACCACATTTCTGCTGGTTCCAATGATTTTTGTGCAGACCTGCCTATTGTCCATGATTCACTTCCATATAACAAGATAGGTTCAATATAGCATTTTAGGACTCGTTTTCTAACATTCATTGATAAGGATGTGTTGGTTAATATGTTTCTCATTCTCTGAAATGCAGTCTTTGCTTGGCCTATTCTATTCCTAATTTCTGTTCTGCATTTCCCATCTGAAGTTATTACTGCTCCAAGGTATTTGAATTTCTGCACCTACTTTAGAATAGTTCCATTTAATTCTTATGGTGTTTGGCCAAAATATTCTTCTAATTCTTCGTAAACATTTAGTCTAGAAAGAATTCAGCTTGTTTTCTATTGTTTTGGTGATTTCCCAGCATTCACTTCCATAGAGTAGTACACTTAGAACATTACTCTTAAATATCCTGATTTTCATATTCATGTTTAGATTTTTAAATGTCCATATAGTCTGCAGCATTGCAAAAGCTAGTTTGCTGTAGTAAGTCTGTTGTTGATGTCCTCTGTGCTGTCTTCATCTTCTACTACTCTACTGCCAAGATATACAAATTCGTTGATATCCTCCACTAACTTGCTATCTACTCTGAGTACATTTCTATTGTTCACATTTTGCTTCATTAACTTTGTCTTTTCTACATTGATCTTTAAACCTATTTTTCTGGCATTTTGGGTTAGCTTGTTTATTTTATCTTGCATATCTTTGTGCCTGTTTGACAGTAAACAAATGTCATTGGCAAAGTCAGAGTCCTCCAGTACAGTGTTGAAGGTCCACTGTGTGTTTATCTGATGTTGCCTCCTTCATTAACTAGTCTACTGCTAAGATAAATAATGTTGATGATAGTACAAATCCCTGCATCACTCCTGTTTGTACCCTAAAACTGTTAGCGGTGTGTTCTCCACAGATTACTTTGCACTGAAAATCCTCATATAAAAGATAACACATGAAGGACTAATTACATGAACCTCTTCTTATGCTTCATAACTAATTAGTTTGTGTGTTGACCTCACATGGCATCCAGTTCCTCATTATGTCAGAGTTTGATGTTCAATTCAAAATTATTCTTTACCATTATTTCCTTCTTTTGAATATTTCCAGTCTCTTTCATTTCATTTATTGTCCAGACAGTTTCTTGACTCTCCTAATTTGTTTATTTTCTGGACACTTTCTTGATTCCCCAAATTCATTTATTGTCTCAGCTCTTTCATGACTCCTCAGATTTGTTTATTGTCTTGACACTTTCATGACTTCTTTGTTTCTTTTATTTTAACATTTTCCCTGCAAGGAGTATGTATCTGGAGTTGTGTAATTTATGAAATGATATCAAGTGGAAAGTCAGTCATTTCACATTTGATTATCAGCATTTTCTTGATTGTTACTGAAAATACAAACATATGGGGTGGTAGTTACTGTTTTTATTCCTTTTTTTTTTTTTTAAACAAAAAGTTGTTAAATTATTAATTGTGGCAAGATTGTGTCTGGAATCATAGGTGTAAATGTGAGAAGTCAACAGAAAACTGAAGAAGACTGTTAGTGGTTATAGATTTGATGGAGGTGATGGCTGAAGTCAGGACTTACATGTTTGTGCAGTCTAATCCCTGAGCTTTGGGAGTAGTTTGGAGAGTATGAAGCTAGAAGAGGAAACCTTGACTGAAAATCTGGAATGATGAACGCTGTTTGCTGAAAATGGACAAAGACAAGAAGGCCGTGAGGTTGGTGCTCATGCTTCTCCAGAGATATCGGACCTTGATCCTTCAGCTCAAGTTGATGATTTCTTTTTATTATTGTGCCATTGCTTTAGGCTGTCCATGATATTTTGTTTTCCTCTTGCTCATCCTCTACCTCTCTTCCTCTGCCTCTCTTCTCATTTATCTTTCCTGTTATTATGATGACATACTTTTTTAATTTTCTGAGAGACTGAATTTAACATTTTACAACCACATGAAAAGTTAGTTCTAGATGATGCAGGAATAGCAAGTTCTCTGTTGCTTTTTTCTCCTAGGTTTAAATCAGTGAACCCAGAGACAAAAAGGATAGTGATCAATGCAGCCAAATCTCTACCAGGTGATTGGACAAAAACAGCAGAAGAACTACTTGATCGACTTCAGATAAGTGAGAATGGTAATACTCAGCCAAAGGATGTAAAATCTGAGCCAGAAGAGACACCTGCCAGGTATATCTCGATAAACTTGACAAGTCTGTGATAGTGTGTTAATGTTATATGTGGTTCTGTTTTTTTTTTTTTTTTGTCATGTGAGGTTTGAAAAAAATAACATCGTGGTAGTATATTCTGTAAAACAGAGGAAATGAACAGATTAATAAAAATTTTCAGCATAGAATCAACAAAGGTTAGTGTCTGTGATGTCTGACTCTTTATGAGACAATTATTCATTTAGATAAATTTTCAGTGCACTCATTTGTTGTGTATATTGCAAGTGTGGAAGACTACATTGCATGCCCTTTATGGTATTTAAATGATGGATGTGTTGGAGTGAAATGTTCTGTACATTTTTTTTGTTCTGTTTATTGTTTTATGCTTTACAGGTCTCTTTTGCAAACAATGGAAGTGGCGAGATGTAAGTCAGATTTTATTGTCTTTATTTGGTAATGAAAAAAGTGAAGATTGACTGTGGTGAATCCCCATTTTGCTTCTTCTTGATAAAAATCCTGTTTCTTCTTGATCAAAATCCTGTTTCTTCTTGATCAAAATCCTGCTTCTTCTTGATCAAAATCCTGTTTCTTCTTGATCAAAATCCTGTTTCTTTTGGCACTTTAAAATTCCAGTAATGTTGTCCTTCCATGTTTTGTGTTGTTCTCCCACATGTATTGTTGTCAACCTCTTGTTGTTTTATTCTTGCTTAGTCCTTCCAATGTTTTTGCAATACTGTTATACCCCTTCACTGTGGGTAAAGACTCTGTCTGATTTAGCAACATGCTAGTGTCAGGGTTGGCGAATCATAGCTGACCAAGACCCTGTCTCACCTCTCATTGGTACTCCCAGTAACAGGTCTAGCATAGCTAATGGGACAGTGATTGCCCTTAGTCCTCATGGTGGTGGACTCTGCTAAAGAAGCACTGTACACTACCTGCACTTTAGTCCCAAAAGGACTGAAAAAAAAATAGCCACCATAAACCGGTCCAGAATCCAACTTGATGCTGTGCCTAAACACCTTCACCACATCAGCTGCAAAGAACATCAGGAAGCAGTTCTAGGAGGATAGAAGATAGCCCTTAATTGTATGCCTAAAATTATTGACTTGGCTGGTTGTAGTATTTCTCATTTTTTTCCTTCAGTTCAGATTTCCCATTATTGTTTTGTTTTCTTTTTTATAAATGAAATACACTCTGTTCATTGTATATTCACAGTTTTAGGAGCGCAGTTTTCTGTGTTCAGTGTTTCTGCACTTTATTTGCTGAGAATTAAATCTTTTTCATGTGACGTGTCCTTTCCAGAACATTGTCCCTCTCACTGCGTCTTTGAATGCATTGTGGTCTTGTGCAGCTTGACCAGCGTCTTGCAGTGACATGTTCAGACTTTCCGTGGTGTCCTGAGTCCATCTGTGGCGAGGTCGTCCCTTTTCTCTTATGCCTTCTAGCATCAAGTTCTCCGAACCATTGTGTCTGTTGATGTGGCTGAAATATCTCAGCTTCCTAATTTTGATGGTGTTTATGAGCCGGTTTTCTCCAACAATGAATCTCATCAATATCTCTTTGTTTGATTTTCTTTCTATCCATGATATTCTAAGTGCCTTTCTATAACATTTCATTTCAAATGCTGTTTTTTTCTCTTATCTAGTAATTTGTTAAGTATTAAATAGTGAGTTAAAAATGACAGCAAGTATAGGTTTTGCTTGATGTTATTTGTACCAGTACATAATTAATTTTACTCTCCATTAATTTCTAATCTCAGGTTAGACTTAGTTAAAAAAAGTAACCCATTCCTTTGAAGGCCTTTCTGAGCAGTGTTGTAGCAGTTAACTGACTTCTCGTGAAAAAAAGGGTATGAATTTAAGACCATTTTTGCTCCAGTTAAAGCCATATTAAAAACTGGGTACTTGACATACTTGTGTTAAGAAATGTATTTGTGAAGTCAGAGAATCTCAGCCTTCAAGGTGCGGAGCACCTCAGTGCATTCTTTCAGTGCATTAAGAAAACAAATGTAAAAACCAGTCCCATTTATATCCAAATTTACCTTTACAGCAGCCTGTTATAGAACTGTTAAGAGCCTTCTATCAGCATTTTCTTTGTAGATAAAAGCTGTCAGAAGCACAGGCTAACAGGATGTAGAAACCTTTTATATTAGTTGCATTCAAGAAAGTTAAATATGCGCTTAACAGATTTTTGTAATTTTTCCAGCATTTCAGGGTCAGCTTCAAACAAAAAGGTTGCAAACTCGAGGGTGAGCTCTTTTGCTGTGAAAGTGTTTTGTGCTTTATTTTGCCTTTTTCTCTTATTTCTGTAGTTGTCATGGCCACAGATCCTTTTCCACTTTTTTCTGGTTACCTGTCACTTTCTGCGTCCTGACACTGAGCACTTTGTTCTCTGTTTGGTCCTTGCACTTTGTTCTTTGTTTGGTCATAGCACTTTGTTCTCTGTTTGGTCCTAGCACTTTGTTCTCTGTTTGGTCCTAGCACTTTGTTCTCCATTTGGTCCTAGCACTTTGTTCTCTGTTTGATCCTATATTTCAACAATATGCTTTGTATTTGTTGATGCCTGGCAAGATTTTATGTATGTCAGAGCGATGTCCTTATTTATCTGATAACTTTTTTATCTGTTTTTTTTCTGTCGTCTGATGAAGGCCTCTTGCTGAAATATCACATTGTTTCTCAATTACAGTACGGTATTTCAGCAAAAACCCTTCATCAGACAAAATAAATAAGTAAAGTTTTATTTGGTAAATATAAATAAGAAACATATTTTGGTACTTCTTTTTAAACTTATTTGCTACTTTTCATAGCTTTAAAGCAGTGACACCACTTCATTCATTCATTTGCATGTCCCTTGCGGAACTTTGCCTCCCCAACAGCACTCCTGTAGGCCTCTTGGTTGTGAGCAAAATGGCCTGCTGCTGATGTATTCATTTGCAGATCATCAACGATATCTTGCAGCCATCTTCACCTTGGTCTTCCTCTCTTTCCCATTATGTACCCTTCCATTACTGTCTTCTGTAGATTATCATGACGTTTAATGTGTCCAAAATATTTAAGTTTTCCCTCTTTAATCCTCTTTACTAGCCAGCCTTCTTCAATATTAAGTTCTTGTAGTATGGAAATATTTGTTCTTTTTTGTGTCCTTGATATTTGAAGAACTCTTCTGTAGCATTTACATTCAAAGACATTTATGTGTTTCTCAGCTTTTTGTTAAGTGTCCAGGTCTCACATGCATATGTTGTGATGGGAAAGATGCATGCCCTTAAAAATCCTATTTTTGTAGTTCTGTCTGTTCCTCTCCACAGATTCTTTAGTTCTTTTACTTTCTGAAGAGCAATGGATGTCCTTTTAATTTCCCTCATTGTATCTCCATTATTAGTTAGTAGCGATCCAAGATAATCAAAACTGTCCACTTCTTCCAGTTTTTCCTCATTGATACATATTTCAGCGGCCTTGTTTGTTTTGTCAGTTGTCATCAATTTAGTTTTTCTTCACATTAAGATAGAGGTTTTGCTCTTCACTGTTCTTACGGACTGACATAATTAGTTTTTCCATTTCTTTTTGTGGTGTGGACAGTAATACTGTGTCATCAGCATATCTAATCTCTGGTATTTCATAACCTCCAATTGTTATGGTATCATAATATTCTTTGTCTACATCTTCTCTAACATTCCTCATTATATTTTCAGTATACAAGTTAAATAAGTAAGGCGACAATATGCACCCCTGATGGACCACTTGTTTTATGTCAAACCAAGTTTTTGTTTCACCATTTATTCTTACTGCTGTCTGTTGGTCTAGATACAGCAGTGATGTTAATTGTATCAAATTATAACATAACACCACTTACATTATGTTATTAATGGCATTAAATGACCATCTAACACACATTGTTTGTAATTACAAGCTGGGATGTCATCCGTACGCTGGGGATGATGATTGACATTGTAATTACAAGCAGTAATTTAGTGTCACCCATACACTGGGACAGAAATCTTGAGAACATATGGCACTCAAAAGTTATAATCACAAAAACCAAGTTAAGACTTATTCTGTTCAAATGTGATATCCACCCTCATTTATGCATGTGAAAACTGGAAATCAGCTAAAGCAATAGACAAGAAATTAGACTCTTTTGAAAACAAATGCCTAAGGAAAGTACTTGGTATAAAGTGGAACGAATTCAAGAACAAAGCAGAGATAAGACAGATGAACAAACAACAACCAGTCTCATGGGTGATCAGGAGAAGAAGACTGATATATGTAGGCCATGTGATGAGAAGAAACAATCAGATAATACCAAAACAAGCTATCAAGTGGAGCACAACAGGCTGAAGAAAAAGAGGTTGACCGCGTTAAAAGAGGACATTGTTAAAAGAAGCCAGTTTAGTGGGCATAACATCCCTTGATGAAGTTGAAAGACTTGCAGAGAACAGGAAAACTTGGCAAACGACTATGGAAGCCTTATATGATTAATGCCACGGGAAGGATGTAAGAAGAAGTAAGATACGCTGGGATGATGCTTGTCTGTGCACCTGGTGTTGTCTTGCAGGATAGAAATAAAAATAAAAATCTTTCCACTTCTCACAGTTTGTGATCAGACTGTGCATAATGCCATAGCTGTTTTGCATGTCGTTTGTCTCAACTTATATAGTCTCACATGAGTAGTTTTTGAGAATGAGCGTGTAAGGTAAAAAGTAAAATCCCATTTCTATGCCATTAAGGCATATTGGAGATGCAGTGTTAGGCCTGTATTTCCACGACCTTTGGCACATAAAAGTGTGATGTGGTCAATATCACGGCTGTAAGTATGAGTATGTATAAGACTAAATATATAAATATACACAAAGCCACTGCAGTAAAGCTGTAATAACAAAATGTTAAAAGCTTATATAAGTCTGTCCATTTGGTGGCTGTTTAAAGGCAGTAAAGTTACAACAATATATTGATATTAATCTGGAGCACATGACCGGTCTATTTCTATATAACTACAATATGTGCATGTGATTATGGCAGTTTGGAGTACAGAGTATTGTAATCTCTGGAGCACATGACCGGTCTATTTCTGGCAAACCTTTTTGTTAGTTTTCTGTATGTGTTCTTGCTTTTTATGAGCAAGTATACCTCTGACAAAGAATTGTGTTTGATAAAGCATAATAATAGACTGAAACTGAAAACTCCAGTGCACATAGCAGAACAGTTAAACACAAGACACAAACTCCCTGAAGACAGAGAACTTACAAAAGTACCAGATATCCCACCAAACATAAACTACACACTTCCTCACACTAACACCAGACACGAGAACAAATTAGTGAACAAATCATCAGATCCCAACACCCTAAACCTGTGTGCACTGGAAACCATAGAATCCTAACCCAAGGACTGGATCCATGCATACATTGATGGGTCAGCATCCAAGGAAATAGACAATGCAGGATATGAGATACTTATAATGTTTCCAGACAAGACAACAAGGCACATTTCTGCTCTGTGTGGATCTTGCTGCTCCAATTATGATGCAGAGATGCAGGCAATATTAGCAGCCCTGGCGGCCACCACCACCAAATACAAAAACAGTGCCTCCCACCCAAAAAAACCTTGTTATTTTCTCAGACTCCCAGTCTGCTCTCCAGGCCCTTGAAAACTGGATACCATCAGCTGATCACATTACAACTGACATACTCAGTGCAATAAACCAACTTGCCTCCTATGACATCAAGACCACCCTACAGTGGATACTAGGGCATATAGATATCTGAGGAAATGAACGTGCTGACAGACTAGCAAAGAGTGGAGCCACCATGTCACAGCCCCACATCTCCACCAACATAAGAACAACTAAACACATTATACACAACAACTGCAAGCAGCAGTGGATGGACAGCTGGGCCAGTAATCCAACTGGAAGATCCCCATATACACACCTGCCAAAGCCTAACCCTGGAGACCACATCAACAGCTTATGTCGTAGAGACCAATGCACAATTTTAAGGTTGAGAACAGGACACATCACCCTCAGTACACACTTACACAGAGTGACCGCTGACCACACACCATACTGCATGCACTGCAACAGACAAGAAGAAGAAACTGTTAAACACCATCTGGTGGACTACAGTGCATTGAAGGACCTTCAGAAGAACTTGATACCACCAAATTCCTCAATCATTGATATTCTGTATGGAGATGTAGAACAGCTGAAGAGGACCTGTACGTTTCATTATCTAACACAAGGAAAAAAGAGTGAAAACTTGTAAACCCGGGGATCGGAAAAGTCAAAAGTCAAAAGAATAAGAGAGTACAGAGAGAAATGGAGGCCATGGAAATGTGGTTCATAAGAAGGATGTTGAATGTACCATGGACAACTAAGAAAACCAATGAAGAAGTCTTAAGAGGCTGGAGTTAAAAGGCAAATTACAGCAAAGATCAGAGGCAGACAAGTGAGATTTGTGGGACATTTTCTGAGAAGAAGAACAGTGGAACACTTTGTGGCAACTGGAAAAATTGAAGGAAGAAGAGACAGAGGAAGATAGAGAGAGAAGTTACTGGATGGGCTGTCAGTGTGGCTATGAAAAAAGTCACCGGCGGATCTCATAATCAAGTCTAAAGATGGGGAATTGTGGAGAGAAATGATTGCCTACACCACGCGGCATGGCACTTGATTGATTGATTGATCAGTTTAGCATTGTTCATATCATCTAGCTCATCCTTGTAGTACTGTACTCATGGTAGATACACTGTTATACAAGTAGAAACAATGCAGCTTTAATAAATCTTGAATTCTTGAAGCGTAGAACCATGGAAGAACTTTAAACCTTCCAGAAGGTAGCCATGACACAAACAATTTTGGTGATAAAAATGTTTACCAGAAATAATGTCTGTTATTAGCATTTTAGTAGTTTAAAATTTTAAACTGCTGATTGTGGAACAGAAATGTGTGACATATTTTTATTTTTAGAAAAGCTGTTTAAACAACTTAGGGTAGTCTACAAGTTCGTCAAGCATGTCCTACTTTGTGAACTATCATTTGATAAGCAGATATGTTAGAACTATTAGCATGTCCTACTGTGTGAACTATCATTTGATAAGTAGATATGTTAGAACTATTAGCATGTCCTACTTTGTGAACTATCATTTGATAAGCAGATATGTTAGAACTATTAGCATGTCCTACTGTGTGAACTATCATTTGATAAGTAGATATGTTAGAACTATTAGCATGTCCTACTGTGTGAACTATCATTTGATAAGCAGATATATTAGAACTATTAGCATGTCCTACTTTGTGAACTATCATTTGATAAGTAGATATGTTAGAACTATTAGCATGTCCTACTGTGTGAACTATCATTTGATAAGTAGATATGTTAGAACTATTAGCATGTCCTACTGTGTGAACTATCATTTGATAAGTAGATATGTTAGAACTATTAGCATGTCCTACTTTGTGAACTATCATTTGATAAGTAGATATGTTAGACTATTAGCATGTCCTACTGTGTGAACTATCATTTGATAAGTAGATATGTTAGAACTATTAGCATGTCCTACTTGTGAACTATCATTTGATAAGTAGATATGTTAGAACTATTAGCATGTCCTACTTTGTGAACTATCATTTGATAAACAGATATGTTAGAACTATTAGCATGTCCTACTTTGTGAACTATCATTTGATAAACAGATATGTTAGAACTATTAATCAACAGATAATTTCACCTTACTCATTGTAACTTTATGTGAGATAATTCTTACTGACATGTACCACATATTTGATTTACATTCAGCATCTGTGGACTAGAGTGCAGTCCTTTATTTGTGAGGCAGATCTTTGTTTGATCCCATTCATTCACTGCCAGCTGCGGCAGTTTGTTGTTTCGCTCTGTTTTCATAGGCAGTTTTTCCCAGTGCTGTGTGTGTCATGTACCTATTTTTAAAGCTAGGTCAACCATAGAGTGATAGTAGTGGGTCATGAACCTCATGTCTTTGTAGGTGAGAGGACAAGTCACACAACTATCATGGAAAGTCACCTGATAATTAGAGTAGTATAGCATATATATTTTTTTTTCTGACATTTGTGCACAAAAAAATGAACAATCATAACTATGCAATGTCTTTAGTTAACAAATTTTATATGTAAAAGTCGGCAGAGTTTGACATTGAAAATGTTGTTGCTTCTGACTTTCTTCAGGTCTGTGAGGAGGTCACCAGTTGGTGATGATAAAAAGAGTAAGTAACTTTCAGTACTATACATAACTTTTTTTAAATATAGTTTTTTTTTTTTTTAGTATTGTTTTAAAAAAGAAATTCATAGAAGGAAACCAGAAAATCATGATAGAGTGATTAAATTGTTCTCACTGTATTATTAGCAAAGGATCTTTGTCTTAAAAGACAAATTATAAGATAAGTAGGGAGATGGGCCTAAAAGGCAAAATATAAGATACACAGGGAGATGGTCTTAGAAGATGAAATATGAGATACACAGGGAGATGGTCTTAGAAGACATAATATATGCAGGGAGATGTAGACTGTTTGAGGAAGCTACATAGCATCATTTTGTAAACAATTTCTCTTGCTTCTGATTCTGCTAGTATGTTATTGGCCACATTAAGGGTTTTAACAATAAAGTGAAAACTGTACTTGATGGAAAAAATGGAAAGAGAGAAAGGTAGTAAGAGGACCACATTAAAATGTATGGATGGATGGATGGATGAGTGGGTGGATGGATGGATGAATGGACAGACGGACAGAATGATAGAAAGTGGTTGAAAAGCCAAATGCACCATGACAATAAGAGACAGAGATTAAGCTGAGGATATAGCAAGAGAAATATTTTTATGGATCTGTGCAGACAGTACTTGTGTCTGTTGTACTATAAGCAGCAGGTCTACTCAGATTTTGTACATAAAGTTTTCTTGCAGTGAAGAGCAGTTGGTGTATGGTACAGTAAGATAAAGGTAGCCCTATTATGATGTAGAGGCACCAAAAAGATATGGTGTTAGTGTCTGTATTTTCCTTGGCCTATAGGCACTCTAGAGGGTGATGTGGTCAGCACGACACCTGGCTGCCATTCTTTCCCCGGCTCTAGAAGAAGCAAGGTCCTCATTTCTGCAACTGGGTGACTGGTGTGCCTCTGGCCAGATTAAAACCCCTGATTTCCTCTATGAGAGACTAGTGCATTAACTCTTTCGAGGCCTTTAGTCGCTGTATCGACAATTCCAGTTTCCCGATGCTTACCAGTGGTCAACATAGCGACATTGGTTTGTTTCAATAACACAACCGGTGTAACATTTAGATTGTACATATTTCGCCTGCGATTCCGTTGACACTTTTCAAAATGGCGAAAGAGTGCCTAATTACGAGCGATGCCGAGCGAGAAAAAGGAAGATGAAGACCGAAATATTTCAATTTTTGATGATGTAGATAGGGGTATGGACATGGCCTGTGACCACCTCACTGCTCTTGAATGTATCCCAAGTAGATCTAGACATATTAGACGACAGGAGAAGTAGTTAGAAGGTTATTTCAGACATTAATTTAGCGAGAGTGCAGTATAGAATCAAAATACGAGATCGACAAGTAGATCTAGAGATCTCAGATGGTAAGTAGTGCATATCTAGACCTAGCTGATGGTGAGCTGGGCACAGTCATTGTCTAAAAACATCACATTACTTCTTTTTTCCTTAAAAAACTCTGCATTTATGAAATTTTCATACATTTAGTTATATTTTGAAACATAATAAGTACACGGAAGTACATGTAAATACTGTTTTCCATTCCATTTTACAACTATACCCCCTATACAGATCAGGACCCGCGCTTTTATCCCGGCACCCAGCTGAATGTCTGCGTTTCTTCCTCTGGCACAGAAAGAGTTAACCACATTGTCACTCTTTGTGGCTAATTAGTACAGTACATAGACACAAATAAAATACAGTTTAATTTTTGAGTAAGGCATTCAAGCATGATTTTCTGTTGACAGAAGAAAGTACATGATACAGTAGATACATGTAAACAGTGTGTTTGAAGAGCTGTGTTAGTGCAGTGGATTAGTCACTTGCTCGCCGACCAGGTGACCTGGTTTCATTTTCCAACTGTGGTTTGCAAAAACTCAGCCTTAAGAAGAAAATGGGTAACAGGGTTAAAGCTCAGGGAAGGAAGAGGAATGATGCCACTAGCTAGGGAGTTGGTGCTGATGGTGGAACTTGTTGGCAGATTCTGGTCAACTGCTGACTAGGCAGCAGAGCACTTAAGGCTTGACTATGTGCAGTGACACAACTTATACCTTTACCTTTACCTAGAGAGTGTGTTTGAGGTTACCTCTGATTTCCTGAATCAGTCCTACTTTGTACCATAACAATAAAGCCAAAAGGGATGGTAAATGTTTTTGATTTATTATGTAATAAATTAAATTAATTATAGAGAATTCTGTAGTTTTGTAGCAGGTAGATGCTGATTATATGTGGAAGTTGGTGAGCTTCATTTTGTGGAGAATGTGTTCTCTCTTTGCTTGTTTTACAAACATCTGAGCTGAATTATAGGTCACAGTAACAGTAAATCATGATTACATTGTTAGATTTGACCTGTTTGCACTTGCATCTTCTGTCTTTGGGTTTGGTTCTCTCATCTCCTCAGATGATGTAGCACTCCAGTGCAGAGTCACTCTTAATGTAATATGATCTTGTGCCTGATCTTCTCAGATCTGTGGTTCATTTATTCCAATATGGGTTTTATTAATCATCTGAACCTGAATTCCCACAAAAATATATCAAACAAATTTTTCCAGATTTAAAAAAAAAAAAAAGCCAAGCTATAGTAATACCATAGACAATGAGAAAATCAAACAAGGAAGTTCTGAAAAAGGTACAAGAAACAGGGAAAATTATAACGAAGAAGAGAAAATGACAATCCATATTTGTGGGGCATGTTTGGAGGAGAAGCAGGCCAGAGCACGTAATAGCAACAGTGGAGGCAAAGGTAGAAGAGGCAGAGGTAGACAGAGAGAAAAGATGTTTGATGGTTTGGCATCCCGACATGCTCAGTGACAAGCCTGTTGCGATGCACAAGGGCTTGAGGGTTATGGAAGGACATGATATCCTTTGCTTGTTGGCAGTATCCTTGAGAGAGAGAGAGAGAGAGAGAGAGTTAGATTTGGTATATGCCTCAACCCAATTCGATTACACAAGTAAGTCAGAATTTGATCATTTAACTGTAATACTCATCAGGAGAATGTAGTCTGTGATGGAGGCTTCGGGTTATTTAACTGTTATACTCACATCAGGAGAATGTAGTCTGTGATGGAGACTTCAGGTTATTTAACTGTTATACTCACATCAGGAGAATGTAGTCTGTGTTGGAGACTTCAGGTTATTTAACTGTTATACTCACATCAGGAGAATGTAGTCTGTGATGGAGACTTCAGGTTATTTAACTGTTATACTCACATCAGGAGAATGTAGTCTGTGTTGGAGACTTCAGGTTATTTAACTGTTATACTCACATCAGGAGAATGTAGTCTGTGATGGAGACTTCAGGTTATTTAACTGTTATACTCACATCAGGAGAATGTAGTCTGTGAGACTTCAGGCTCATGGATTGTCAATTTTATCTCTTGGAGATGACACTCTTGGCTTCACTCATCACCCCTTTCCTTCAATGCTAAACATATAAAGTTAGATGTAATATTATTGTCATGATCAGAGGATTGATCAGAAGCATTCATAAAAATTATTTCAAGACATATTTATTGACTTTTGTTAACAAAACTCATATTTCTCTTTTCTCAGCTGCAGTACTGTATACATCCATGAGAGCAGGCAGGTAATGAAAAATTATGAGATCTTATCTATTTTCATTGGTATAACTTAATATTTCAAATAACAATTTTACTTCTCCTTGATAACATATTACAGGGCACACGAACATACATGCATGTTCTACAGGTGTATGTGTGTGTGTGTGTATATATATATATATATATACTAGCTGAGTACCTGACATTGTCCGGTTATTTACTTACCCCAATCACGAGAGTTCTTTTCATTTCCACAACCTTCTAGAAGGTGGCTGAACTTGGACTTAAACGGCATTGGGTGTGTGACTATTCATCTCAGCAACACCAACAACTGTGGATTTGACACTAATATCGGTCATCAATTATTTTTACATCTCACCCCTATCTCACCCCCTCCCATAGGCCCCCCCCCCCCATGCATATGGGGGTTGAACTTTTACTTAAATGGCATATGGAGTGTTACTATTCATCTCAGGGACCCTGAAAACTATGAATTCGACACTAATTTCGGTCGTTTTCAATGCTTGGTACATGCTACCCCCAGCCCGAGGGGCCCCCTACCCCAAAGCCGATGGGGGCTGAGCTTAGGCTTAAACGGCATCGGGTGTGTCACTGTTCATCTCAGCGACCTAAAAACTATGGATTTGACACTAATATTGGTCGTTTTTGATGATTTGTAAATGTCACCCCCATTCCCCCCCCCCCCAATGTGGTTGTGGCTGATCAACCACTGTATGGGTGCTCTCTGTTATGAAATAAACACTCTGACCATTTTCTAAATGGATGCTGAGGTGAACAATAGTAGGGTGTCTTTCGTGAATCAGAAATCTGCTCGGTGTGTAATGTTTCTTGTTTTCAATTCCAAAGGTTCAGCACCTCAGCAGATATAACGTCATCGATTTGTGTGGGCTGACCATTGTCCGTCACGACTGACAATCCAAAGCAGGCATAAATATAACGGGAGTTACTTCCTGTTGTTCAGTGGTGTATTGTGTGCATTGATCAAAGCCCCCACCACCCAGCCCCCCCCCCCCGGGTCCTAGGGATTATCTAACCCCCACAGTGCATTGTCCAGATTGTAAGTCATATGTGTGCCAAGTTCGGTTGAAATTGCACCAGCCGTTCCAGCGTGATGCTCTAACATACATATATACATAGATTCATTTTTATATTCGCACACACGCATGCACACACACACACACCCCTGTCTAGATTCAAACCCTCATTTATAGAGTAACTGCACTAATTGTGCTGATGTATATTGTGATATCACTGTGTTGTATCCATGAGAATGTGATTATAAATTTTATATGTTGTTAAATGTGGGGATAAGAGGCTGACTGTCAAAGTTTTACCACTTTACATGTTTTTCTTATGTTCTTTGTGTATTATTACTACTTTGTACTAAATGGAATGTTTGACAGAGAGTGAAAGTTGAATGGTAAAGGATAGAATATCATATGACCTGCATTCCAGTTCTTCAGCCTTGGAAGACGTAGGAACAGCTTTATTACTTAACAAGCATACATTTGTGACATTTCAGCACCAGCCTTAATCATACAAAAACACACAGGACAAAGAAATAGAGATGTGAATTTATACTTTATTTCTTCTCTCTATTTCTTCGTCCTATATGCTTTTCTATGATTAAGGCTCACGCTGAAACGTCACAACTGTGGGCTCGTTAAGTAATAAAGCTGTTCCTACTTTTTTCCTAGTTTATATATTTTGGTATCACAGCTTTACTGCAGTGGCTTTGTGTATTGTTATGTACTCATACGCTAATTCCTGGGAAAATATAGTTTGTTCCATACACTCTGAGTCAGAAACCAGAGCGCAAAGCACACAGTCACACTTTCCCAAATATGTTATATGTTATTTCCATTAGATACGGTTTGTAGTGTACAGAGGAACAGTTGAGTATGACAGCCCTAATTCATGTTATTATTATTATTATGTGCTGTGCCATAGTGTTGGTGATCATGCTTCTCCATCTTGTATGGTCCTTGGTGTTTCCGATTAATTCAGATGCTTTTCTTCTTCTTTTTCCATGCCACTTGGTTAGTTCACTGAGATATTTTTCTCAGTGGCATTTCTCTCTTCCTTTTACCCTTAAATTTTCCAGCCGTTATTACGTTGTCCAACTTCTGTTTTCTCATGACATGATCAAGAAATTTTGACTGTCTTTTTCTTGTTATTTTAACCAGTTTTCATTGCTTTCATTGCTTCTCGTTATTTTAACCAGTTTTCATCGCTTTCATTGCTTCTCGTTATTTTAACCAGTTTTCATCGCTTTCATTGCTTTTTTGAGGACCTCTTCATTTGTTTTTCTCTCTGTCATTGGTATTGCATCTTTCACCAAAACCATGTAACTGTCACCTTTTTGTCATCTTTTTGTTGACTGTCCAAGTTTCACAACCATATAGCACTATTGGCTCCATATAGCACTGTAATTCTTTCAGGGACATTTTCTTATTTGTTTACATCTTCTTCATGTCATGAAAAGTTGCCTTTCCCCTGCCTATTTGTGATTTTATTTCATTTGTGCACTTGACGTCAGTTGTTGTTATTCCAAAGTAACTGAAATAAGTTACTTGTCTTCCCGCTTGAAAGGATGTTGGACTTTGGTATGTGTATTCTTTTCGATATTACCTTTGTCACTGTCTTGTTGCTCTAGGCCTTTTTTATTGCTCTCTTCAGTAATCTTGTTCACAAGTTTCTGCAAACTACTTTCACTTTCTGCTGTTAGAATGGTGTTATCCACATATTTCAGGTTATTGATATTATGGGCTTCTGTTTTAATTCCTTTGACATTTTTAATGCCTTTCATGTTGTTTTCACTGTGTAATGAGATTAGATTATAAATCTTTCTTTACCTCAAGAGATCATGCTATCATAGTTCTTAATATAACAGTTGCGTTACTTGTGTCTCTTCCTTCTATAGACTCCAACTGTTCTTCTGTGATTTCAGTTTTCTTATTTCATATTCTTAGGTTAATGATTCTTAATAGTATTTTTGTGATGTGGCTTATTAAACTGATTGTGTGATGTTGATTACATTCTGTTGTTCCAGAAAATAATTTCAAGATGAGCAATAATAGTAATCAACACTTTCAGTAGTGCATAAAATACTAGTAACAAATAGTTAAAATAACGGGTTTTGTGTGATTTACTTTTATGAACGTAATATTAACAATCCACAATAAACATATATAAGTACTTATGGATGTCTTTCAGGCGGCAAAAGAATTACACCGATCTGTTTGACACACCAAGACTTGGAATATTTGATGCTGAAAAATTGAAAAAAGAAGGTATGCATTATTCAGACATGGTTAGGTTTATGATGTGATAATAGATTATGAAGGGCTCTACTGTTAAGTCTATAGATCAGGCCATGTACTGTAAGGTGTAGACTTTTGTCCAGTGTGACAGAATGTTAGGAACACATTTGCTCCCTGCAGGAGCGACCTGTGGGTGATGATCAGAGCAAACTCACGTAGGCAGCACTGAATCTTTTCTTGGCAAGTTTCATCTCTACGTGAAGATCTGAAATCAAGATCATTTCTTTTAGTGAAAAGTATCCATGTTGTGGTCTTTGCTGGCAGGAATGCACATGAAGCCATTGACTTCAATTATCGAGAAAAGACGCTGGCGACGGCTGTGGCATGTACTCTGGATGACTGGTAACTTGTTACAAAATAAGCACTGAAATAGACACTGCGGGGAAACAGGAGTAAGGGTAGATAAAAGAAGACACGGAGAACAACAACAGAGAGGATGTTGAGTAATAGAGGGTTCACCTGGGCAAAAGTAAAAATTTTTTTTAAAAAAATGTGAAGGACAGGTGTCTGTGGAAGACACTTGTAGGAAGGCTGTGTTCCTTGGGCACCTAAAAGTCTAGAGAGTGAAAGAGATGCTGGCGTCTTGGGTTCAGGAGAAAAGTATTACACAACTTTCTGCTCTTTACAAATTACTGTGGTGGTTACAAGCTTGTGTGAGTAACATGTCCTTTCCAGAACATTGTCCCTTTCACTGCATCCCTCAATGCAACGCATTCTCGAGCAAGTTGACCAACAGCTCGCAAGCTTACGTACAAATATGTTCTTATCCCGTCAGTATGCGTTCAAGTAAGTCGTATGTTATACAGCATTTGCAGGCCGTATGTCGCAAGCAGTACAGACATGCTTACTCAGACCTTGCAAGAAGATGGGCTCATAGCAAGAAAAAATAGAAGCTGGAAGTGGATTAGTGCTTTGCTCAGAAAGATCCCAACAGTTCTGTTAGAAAGGGGGGACACCTGATAACAAGAGAACGGCCTGTTGAAATCAAGCTTTGTAACTTGGTTATGGCACCACGTGAGGGCTGGCCGCTGACCATGACAAAGGGCGCACTGCTTGACAGACGCCTCAGCGATCAGGACTCAAGGTCGTGGATGAATGATGATTTTTTTTTTTTTCAACAAGAAGAGCAGCAGCTTCCTTCATGGTTCCTTACAGTAATTTGAAATATAAACAAATTAACCAAGGAAAACTTAATGTCAGCCAAGACTAAGGAGGCAGAACATGTGCTAATAACTAGGACTGGGTGAAAAACTTGATGAAAGGTTACATCCATATCTTCCTAATGAGCGCCCAGAAAAACACAGTGCTAGAGTTGTTTGTTGGTTTGATAAAAATATATATTAGCTCAAAGGAGTAGAAATAAACAGAGAAATGAAGCAGAACAAAATAGGAGTTAGTAAAGAGCACAGGAGATAATGAGATGACTTCCCATGATGAAGAGAGCAGAATGCATATTGACTGCAGTTTATGGTAATCAACCAGACTGACAAAAAACAAAAACAGGTATCTGACATTTGAGTTGTGAAACTGCCTCAAAAACAAAAACATCTGTCTGCAAAGTGAGGCACATCAGGGTACTCTGAACACACATCTGTCACACAGAGGAAAGACAAGATGTTCATATTTTTAAAGAGGTCAATTTGTATGGGACTACATGATTATACTACATTTTATCTGGAATCAGGTTCTAAGGACTGCAAACGCGCCACAAACAGCCTCTGGCAGTCAAGTCCAGCTCCTGGCCTTCCCGTGGCAGAACTGTTTAAACTGACAGGAGAAGGGGCGAGGGCGAATATCTGGCGCCTGAAAACCAGTTACTTAGGGTAGATGAGTGTCACGTTTGGTAGCTCATCTGCTGCTGTTGGCGAGATCTTCAGCTGCCGTGTGTGGAGCGGTGCTCTTCCCGGCCAATGAAGAAATTTGCAAATGAGGTTGCCGCGCAGCATCACTGCGGAAAAGGTGGTTGAAAGAATAAAGCGAAGCAAACAGTCAAATCACGGCACCTCTGGTCTGGAGGTCGGCCACGTCCTGAGTGCAGTCATATCGGGTGAAATGCATGAACCGGCTTGTCCCAGAGGTTAAGTCACTGCTGGCTTGACTTTTCAAATGCCGCGCGTGGAGTGAAGCTCCTCCCGGTTAAGGAAGTAAATGCGGAAATAAAGGTTGCTGTGTGGCGCCGATGGGAAAAGGTGGTGGAAAGTGAAGTTTAACCTGGTATGTCCAGTAGTATCGCTACGAGAGCTATACCACGGCACCTCTGCTCTAGAGGCCGCCTACGTCCGAAATACACCTACACTGGTGAAATATGCCTAAACCGGCACACACCAGGGGTGGAACTCGATGGCTAGACATGTCATGCCACCTCCGCTCTAGAAGTCGGTAACGCCTGATAAACACCCATACTGGTGAATTTTGCCTAAACCGGCTCATACCAGGGGTGAATCTTGAAGGCTATGAATGTCACAGTACCTCTGCCCTAGAGGTCGGTCCCGTCCCAAACATGCCCATACTGGGAAATGCCTAAACCGGCTCAACCTAGGGGTAGAAGTCACTAGTGGCGAGGATTCGTCCTCCTGGACAAAAGCTCCATCCTGGTCACAACTAGGAAGGGTAGCGGCCACGACCGCAAAATGCTGAAGTCGGAGACACTGGACCAGGGAAGTCTAGATAGGCAACCACCTCTCACCCGGCGGGGATGTCTGCGTATCCTAATCACGCTGAGGTTTTCCAGTGAGAAAGTCCAACCCTGGACTGGATGGGCAACCACCTCTCACCCGGCGGTGATACATGGGTATCTCAAAACACGTCGAGGTTTTCCGGTGAGAAAGTCCAACTCTGGCCTGGGTGGGCTAACGCCTCTCACCCAGCGGGGATGCACTGATATTCCAAACACGTCGAGGTCTTCCGGTGAGAAAGTCCAACCCTAGACTAAACTGGTGCAATGAAAACCACGGTGTCACGCAATCCCGCTTCCGAGACCCACCAAGAATACAGGCTAAAGCACTGTGATACTCTGAACCCCTTGTAGTCCTTTCGTGGAACTCGTGTGGTCTATTTTGGACCACACAGGGGACCACGGGACCTAACGAGGACCACATGCGTGAATTCAGTAGGATCACAGTGCGGTTTTGGTGGTAGAAGTGAACGAAGAAGAAGAAGAAGATCTGGAATCTGATAAGTGGGAAAAAATTATTTCCCATTTAATGGTTAATGGGGTGAAAAACTGATTGTAAATCACAGCAATAAGACTTTAACAAACCGTTTTGCTGTTCTGTTGTCAGGTACTGAACAGCCTGTCTCTGGTGAACCTGCTGATCTGTGGGCTAGAATGGATAAGGAAAATGTAAGGAGATGTCTTGGATGCTTGCCTAAGAATGGCTTCGAGGAGATGATCCAGTGGACAAAGGAAGGAAAGTTGTGGAAGTTTCCTATAGATAATGAAGCAGGTAAACATCTTTGATTCAGATTGGGTTCCTTGATGCTGTTTTTTTTCTCTTCTTTTACATGTGTATATTTCTTTTGATGTGTTGCTTTATTTCAGATAAGGTGTCTCTTTCTGTTCTTTCTTTTTGTGGTTCTTGTCCTGGGATTTTATTTTGTTTGTTCAGCATCTTTTTAGTGGCACAGAAGACAATTGTGTTAGAGTGTTGAGAATCTTGATGCTAGTGTTAGAATGATGATGATAGTGTTGAGGCCAGTCTTATAATGATGATAAAGTTGAGGCCAGTCTTAGAATGATGATAAAGTTGAGGCCAGTCTTAGAATGATGATAATGTTGAGGCCAGTCTTAGAATGATGATAGAGTTTAGGACCAGTGTTAGAATACTGACAATTTTGAGTCTAGTGTTAGAATGATGACAATCTTGAGTTCAGTGTTAGAATGATGACAATCTTGAGTCCAATGTTAGAATTATAACAAATCTTGAGTCCAGTGTTAGAATTATAAGAAATCTTAAATCCAGTGTTAGAATTATAACAAATCTTGAGTCCAGTGTTAGAATTATAAGAAATCTTAAATCCAGTGTTAGAATTATAACAAATCTTGAGTCCAGTGTTAGAATGATGACAGTCTTGAGTAGAGTGTTATAATGATGACAGTCTTGAGTCCAGTGTTAGAATGATGACAGTCTTGAGTCCAGTGTTAGAATGATGACAGTCTTGAGTCCAGTGTTAGAATTATAACAAATCTTGAGTCCAGTGTTACAGTTATAACAAAACTTGAGTTCAGTGTTAGAATTATAATAAATCTTAAGTCCAGTGTTAGAATTATAACAAATCTTAAGTCCAGTGTTAGAATTATAACAAATCTTAAGGCCAATGAGCTGCAGCTTGTGAAAGCCATATCTTACCTCCAAAGTGAGGTCCTAGTAACTGGTGTGAAGTATTGAGCATAGTTCAGTGGAGGTATGAGACCAGATCATCATGTTCTAAATGGTAGTGGAGCTTTATGAGAAGAATGCTTCTTAGATCTATTTTGGGGAGGGGGGACACAAAGACACTGTATTCAAGCTGAATGAGATAGCAGTCAGTGAACCATAGCTAACCACTTGTATCAGGGTTGTGAACCATAGCTAACTACTTGTGTCAGGGTTATGAACCATAGCTAACCACTTGTATCAGGGTTATGAACCATAGCTAACACTTGTATCAGGGTTATGAACCATAGCTAACTACTTGTGTCAGGGTTGTGAACCATAGCTAACTACTTGTATCAGAGTTGTGAACCATAGCTAACACTTGTATCAGAGTTGTGAACCATAGCTAACTACTTGTATCAGGGTTGTGAACCATAGCTAACTACTTGTATCAGGGTTGTGAACCATAGCTAACTACTTGTATCAGGGTTGTGAACCATAGCTAACTACTTGTATCAGGGTTGTGAACCATAGCTAACTACTTGTATCAGGGTTGTGAACCATAGCTAACCACTTGTGTCAGGGTTATGAACCATAGCTAACCACTTGTGTCAGGGTTATGAACCATAGCTAACTACTTGTATCAGGGTTGTGAACCATAGCTAACCACTTGTGTCAGGGTTATGAACCATAGCTAACCACTTGTGTCAGGGTTATGAACCATAGCTAACCACTTGTGTCAGGGTTATGAACCATAGCTAACCGCTTGTGTTAGGGTTATGAACCATAGCTAACCACTTGTGTCAGGGTTGTGAACCATAGCTAACCACTTGTGTCAGGGTTATGAACCATAGCTAACCACTTGTGTCAGGGTTATGAACCATAGCTAACCACTTGTGTCAGGGTTATGAACCATAGCTAGCCACTTGTGTCAGGGTTATGAACCATAGCTAACCACTTGTGTCAGGTTTATGAACCATAGCTAACCACTTGTGTCAGGGTTATGAACCATAGCTAACCACTTGTGTCAGGGTTGTGAACCATAGCTGACAAGACCCTGTTCTAGCTCCCAGTGGCGCCCCAGGAAACATACATCAGTTTGACCAAGTGAACAGGGACTGGAATGGAAAGGTGAAGCAGATCCTAAAATTATGCAGAGTTGAAGTTGGATATGCTTGGATTGAAAGGTACATAACTGCAGTGCAGCACAACCACTGCCCTCATGAGGGGAAATATATGAAGGTCTTTACCAGGAATGAAGAAAGCTACAGCAGTACACTTCCTTAGCCAACAAATTTTCTTAGGTTCATTTCCTCATCAGAGCATTATCTACCTCAAGTCTTAAGAGTACAGTTATGGAGATTTTACACATTTACTGTATGGGAATTTTTGTATACCAAAAAAGCACAGAGATCTTTTGAAATAGAAGCTTTCTGTTAGATTTTTGTTATTATTGCTTCATTATGCACAAGGGAATATATTGCTTTATTACATTGATAAAGACTTTAGGAGAAAAAAATCTAGATTAGGTTTATAAATGTAAGAAAAATGAAAGTCACAAAGAATAGCTACAGATTGAAGTATTTTAGTTGCTTGATGATGCTGATTGTGTGGACTGGAGGATGAATGTAAATGTGCCTTCATTTCAAGCTAGTGATGTCCGTCATGTGGGTAGTATAAATGTACTAATCTGATGCCAACTGCTTAAGACTGTGTAAAAGATTGGAGGTAAAAGGTAACAATGACCTTGCTCAGTTCTTTATCTGTTTAAAATAACATTAATTCAACTATTCATTTTTTTTTCTTCCCCACACAGACATGGATGAAGAAAGGAAGTATAAGTTTCATGATCATGTTTTCTTGGAGAAGCACTTATCTCAGTTTCCAGACAAGGGGCCGGTCCGCAAGTTTATGGAGCTGGTTGTGCTAGGTTTGAGCAGGAATCCATGGATAAGCGTCCCAGAGAAGATTGAGCATATCCAGTGGTTTGGTCAGTACTTCCGAGAGAAGCAGAGCATTCTAGAGGCGGCCGTTGGTGAGCAAGGGAAGATGAAGGAAAGCAGTGGCCAGATAGGGGAAGGAAAGTAATGATTGGACAAGTTGAAAGTGGAAATTATTTCGTGAGGACACTCTGAGGCAGGCATCACTTCCTGAGAAAGAATCTGGATTTGGATAACAAATGTTACTTGGAGCATAGACTGAGCATTCAGATAAACATTCAGAAGAACTAAATGAAACAACAAAAACACAAACAAATGCGTATAGAAGTGAAGGAGAACTAGTTGAACAGATGGACTGTAGCAACAACAGAAAGGTTTTAAAATATATAACTATACCAGACCTACTATCATTTAATATCAGCTGTTCTGTAAGATGCAGCTGTGGTGTAACATGACCAATGGCATTTTGAGGGCACATGACAAAGATCTGGACTAGAATAGTTTGGTGGGTGAGCTGGGTGCTGAAAACTCAGTGTAAAACAACCATGGAACTCCTAGTATCAGTAGAAAAGCACCCTCACCAAGCAAATGTTTAGATTTTAAACTTCTGGCACTGTAAGCAGAGTGAGCTCCCATAAGCCTCTGAGTTGTTGGGTTTAACAACTGCACTTGATATACAACTCATGCTGCACACATACTGCCATGTACTCGCATTAGTAGAATATGGTCCCATCATTCTCCTCCATCATCTCACCATGTGAATAATCTTATAAAACTAATGGACAGAATGCAAGCCTTTTGTTACATAAATGTTAATGTTGATCCATTGTATTGTCTTTTGTTGTTGTTTACTCTTTAAAATAGAAAGGACTGACGGGGGGGGGGGGGGGGGGTGGGACCTGTAATAGACTAGAACAGAAATGATGAATATAAGAAAAAACAGAAAGAGATAAAGTTGAGATAGTGAACAAGAGATATGCTTGGTCACATGTGCCTTGAAAGTGGGAAAGAGTCCATTCTGGGCATCATAATAACTAGCCTTATGCTGTGGAGATGGCACAAGATGATGGTAAATGTGTAGTAACTTTAGAGAAAATGTGTACATCAGTGTCTTTGTCTGTGTGAGCTAGCTACCACAGGCATGCTCAGTGAAATTAGGATTGTTAGTTTTTGGTGTAAATGTTAGTTATTAAAGAAAAATAAATTGTTGATTCAGTTTTGTTCATGTTTTAGTCATGTCATATTGTATGTCTTCATCATCATCATCCATGATGTGTCACCTGAAACAGGAATACTGGCAGCGGTGGATTGCCAACAAGCTACAACTTTTACTCTTATGATGCAAGTGCCTTTCTGTCTCTTGATGTCCTCCATCTATGTCATCATCTTCCCCACTGTTGGCATCCTCTCAGTGTGTTTTCCTATAATTATGGTTTCCAGTATAGTTTTATATCTTGTGTTATCATCAAAACATTTTGTCTATTTTCATTTTTGTACTTGTTTGTTCATCATCTTCTCAGTTTGTGAAATATTTCTCATTTCTCATTTTCTCTGTGTCAACATTTCAAGGTTCTCACTTTTGTTTTGTTCTTTATTGTTTTAGTTTAAAGTTCATACTCCAGTTCTTTACTGTTGTAAAGAACATACTCCAGTTCTTTACTGTTGTAAAGTTCATACTCCAGTTCTTTACTATTGTAAAGTTCATACTCCAGTTCTTTACTGTTGTAAAGTTCATACTCCTAGTTTGAACTTTATTGTTCTATTTTATTCTGGTTATGCTCTTTATTGTTCTAGTTTAAGGTTCATACTTCTGTTCTTTACTGTTCTAAAGTTCATAGTTCTACAACCAGAACAGCAAAGTGGTTATGGCACTAGTTTCTTGTGGTGAGGTTATTGGTTTAAGTCCTAGTTGCACAGTTGTGGAAATAGGTATCAGGACCTAGAAAAGCAGAAGCAACCAGGCATGATGTTGACCACATCATCTTCTAGTGAGCACATATTCATTCGTTCAGTTTTCTGAGTCATTGCTGTAGACAAGACTTATCTCCATTCCTCTCTGTTCTTAGTCTTCACCTGCCAGATGTCCACCCTAAGCTCTCATAGATCTTCTTCCAGCTTTTTTCTTGGCACATTGTCTTGGTCTGCTTTTGGTCTGTCTCTGTTTATCACTTCCAAATCAGCACTTTTTGTCTGTCTATTCGCATCTATCTTCACCAAATGTCCAAGCCATCTCAATCTGTTGTTTTTTTTGTAATGGTAGTTGTAAGCAGAGATTGGAATAGTGCGTGGATTTCTTTGTTATTTCACACAACTCAAGGAAAATACGAGCACTAGGTGTCCAAGTCACATGATAGAAATAAATATACACAGAATTGACAGCTTTCGTCATCCATTGTTGTGTTATGTGTTGAGAGTCAAAGCTTTTCCTCATTCTGGAACATGTATTTAGTTGTTGTGTTTCACATTTTTGATCTTGTGTTTCATGTGATTTCCTGTTAATTGTAATGTTGACAAGTGACGAAAGTGGAAAGTTTTAGCTCAGTAGTAGCTTCCTTGCCAGTTTTTATATGTTGAGATCATGGCAGTCAAGCTTTAGACTAATGAGGCAAAGGTTCTGGGTTCAGATCCCATTTGTGTGTAGAGTTTTTATGTATTTTCATCATTCTTGCCTGATTCTAGCTAATGCAATCATTTACCTGCTCTGTGAAGTAGAAAAAAAGAAATCAGCCTTTAAGATGCAGTAAACCAGAGATGGCTACAGTCGACATATAAAAGATGAAAATATTCATCTGCTGTTGTGTCCTACATATATGAGAAAGCATACAGGCAAAGATGACATAACATTTCTTATTAAACACTTTAAGAATTGTGACATTAATAATACAACATTCGTCATCATCATCCTGGGTGCTGTGACAACACCTTGGCTATTATGTTTCATCATAGTATCTAGTCCCTTACACAGACCATCAATTCATTTGGCCATCTCCTCTCACACCATCTCATGAGACTGTCCAGTATCATTTCTCTTAGCCTTCCCCTGGCACTTCTTCCCTCTATTTTTCCTGTTGTTACAATATTTTCAATGCCCTATGAAAGTACAATGTCTCTGGACAGCACTGGGATAATTTATTATCTGAAGATATTAATGAATGGGCTTATGATTCAAGGAAGTTGATCTGTATGAAAGTGATGATGAATTTTGAGGGTAAAGGTTAAACCCTGTAATGTAAGTAAACACTTTACCTTGACAGATTTCATTTTGATAGGCATATTCCCTAAAATTGCTTCAGTATTTTCAATAATGCTATGCCCAACAATTTTTTTTCCCACCAAAAATGTTCTTTGAAAAAAAAATGGGTGCGTTGTGTTATTTGGTGACAGATAAAAGATATAATGACTGCTGTAAAACTGGTTCTAGTAGTAAAGGTAGATAGAGGTGTGTGGTACAGTTTTACAAAGTGATAGAAGGAGTGAGGAAAGTGAGAAAAAACACAAATAATGAAAAACAACATCAAATATTTCAGCATGAGCCTTTTTTCAAGGATTACATACAAAAACACAAAAATGAAAATGATATTCATTTTCATCTTTTATTATATGTTGTTTTTGTATATCATTCATTCATTTGCATGTCCCTTGCGGAACTTTGCCTCCCAAACAGCACTCCTGTAGGCCTCTCAGTTGTGAGCAAGATTGCCTGCCGCTGATGCATCCATTTCCAGATCGTTAACGATGACTTGCAGCCATCTTCGTTTTGGTCTTCCTCTTTTTCTTTTTCCCATTATGTACCCTTCCAAGATGGTCTTATCTAGATTATCATGACATTTAATGTGTCCAAAATATTTAAGTTTTCTATCTTAATCCTCTTTACTAGCCAGCCTTCTTCAATATTAAGCTCTTGTAGTATAGATATATTTGTTCTTTTTTGTATCCACGATATTTGAAGAACTCTTCTGTAGCATTTACATTCAAAGGCCTTTATGTGTTTCTCAGGTGTTTTGTTAAGTGTGCAGGTCTCACAGGCATATGTTGCGATGGGAATAATGCATGCCCTTAAAAATCTTGTTTTTGTGGTTCTGTCTACTCCTCTCCACAGATTCTTTAGTTGTTTTACTTTCTGAAGAGCGATAGATGTCCTCCTTTTAATTTCCCTCATTGTATCTCCATTATTAGTTAGTAGCGATCCAAGATATTCAAAACTCTTCACTTCTTCCAGTTTTTCCTCATTGATACATATTTCAGCTGCCTTGTTTGTTTTGTCAGTTATCATCAATTTAGTTTTCTTTGCATTAAGGTAGAGGTTTTGCTCTTCACTATTCTTACGGACTGACATAATTAGTTTTTCCATTCCTTTTTGTGTTGTGTCATCAGCATATCTAATCTCTGGTATTTCATAACCTCCAATTGTTATGGCATCTTAATAGTCTTTGTCTACATCTTCTCTAACATTCCTCATTATATTTTCAGTATACAAGTTAAATAAGTAAGGTGACAGTATGCACCCCTGACGGACCCCTTGTTTTATGTCAAACCAAGTTGTTTCACCATTTATTCTTACTACTGCTTGTAGGTCTAGATACAACAGTGATGTTAATTGTATCAAATGTGTTGGAAATCCCATTTTTTCCATTATTTCCCAAAGTTTCTGGTGTTGTACACAATCAAATGCCTTTGAGTAGTCTATAAAGGATAAATATAGATTCACATTAAACTCTTTTTTTTTTTGCATTTCTCTATTATTAATATTAGATAGAATATATGATCTCTTGATCCTCTTCCTTGCCTGAAACCAGCTTGGATAATATTGACTTCTTCTATTTTCTTTCGAAGTCTACCCATTATGATTTTTAATAGAATTTTACTGGCATGACTAATCAGGGCAACAGTTCTGTAGTTTGTGCATAATTTCAGGTTACCCTTTTTTGGTAGGGGTATGAATACAGTTCTTTTGCACTCTTTTGGCCAAATACCTGGATGTCATATCTTTTTACATAGTGCATGATAGATTGTTGCACATTCCTTTCCTCCTGCTTTAATAAATTCAGCTGTTATCACATCCTGGTGATTTACCATTTTTCAGATTCTTTATTGCCCATAAAACTTCTTCTATTGTCAGTTCAGGTTCTTTCTCCTCCAATAATAATTCACACTGTTGATTTCTGCTTCCACAGTCGGTTGTTTCATACATTCCTCTGCAATATTCCTTCCGTCTTTCTAGAATTTCCTCTGTCTCTGTCAAGGTATTCCCCATCTCATCACAAATTACATTTAGCTTAGGTGTGACATTTCTCGTCAATGTCTTCATTTCTTTAAACATTTCACTATCTCTTCCACACTTCTGATGTTCTTCTATTCTTTCACAACAATCTTGTATGTATTGTTTTTTGTCTTTTCTTATGTTTCTTCATACTTCTTTTGTTAAAGTTTTATATTCCTCCTTGTTGTTTGTCATTTTCCATTGCGTCTTCATTTCTCTATGTTGTTTTATCAGTTCTAGTGTACCTGCTGTAATCCATCCATTATTTTGTGTTTTCCTTACTGGAACCATGTCTTTAGCTGTTGTTATTAAGATATCTTTGGCCTACGTAGCCAATTCATCTGGTGTCATCTCCTCCAATACAGCCATCAGGATTTCGAAACGGTTCTTCACTTCTATACTGTATTGTTCGGGTATTTTTGGAAGATAAAAGCGGAGTGGTCTTGATCCCGTAACTGTCTTTTTTATCTTTATATTCATGTCTACTATTAATAACTCATGGTCCGTGTCACAATCAGCACCTGGTAAAAATTTTTGCTGTTATACTTGATCTCCACCTTCTTTGCACTAAAATGTAATCTGTTTGATTCTTGGTTTTCCCATCAGGTGATGTCCATGTGTAAAGTCTTCTTGGATGTTCTTTAAAATGTGTGTTAGCGATCATAAGCTCATCTTCCATGCAAAACACCATTAGATTGTCTCCTGCCTCATTTCTGTGTCCTATGCTAAATTTCCCTACATGTCCTTCATCTTCTGCTCTTTCTGTACCAATCTTTGCATTAAAATCCCCCATTATTAATACAATATCATTTTTCTGTACCTGGTCTATCCTCATTTGCAGTGTGTTATAAAAGTCTTCTACTTCCTCTTCTTCTGCTTCTGATGTAGGTGCATATATCTAGATGATTGTTACATTTCTAGGAATGCCCTTAAGCCTGAATGTGAGGATTCTAACACTTACTGGATTGTATCCTAGTAATGCTTTTGATGTTGATTTGTCCAAGTAAAAAGCCACTCCATTCTTTCCTCTTACTTCTACACCAGAGTATATAAAGATATTATCATTCTTGCTCTTGAAGTGTCCTGATCCTTTCCATCGATGTTCACAGATTCTCAAAATGTGTATCCTCGTTCTTTTCATCTTGTCACTTATTTTCCCTCATACATACTTCTCACATTCCATGTTCTGCTCTTATTTTTCTTTTTAGTTTGATGCAGGGATTTTCCTTGGTAACACCGTCAGGATTTTGTCCGTCATCACAATTACTAGTACTGACCTCTGTCTCACACTCTTCCCCAGTGTTAAAATTAGATCTATCTGGCCTGGGGGTCTCACCACCAGATCTTTTTCCTATCTGACCTTCCATGTTGGTGTTTGGGTTTCTTGGTATATTTCCAGAAGATAGTTTACCATTTCTTTCCTTCTGGGCAGTGACTGTACTAGTCAGTGATCGTAGCCATTGTCCCTATATTGAGATCATCTGCCTACCATCATAGAATGGTGACCGTAACCAACATTATCTGTCGACTGCTCTCCCATTCCATCCACCATCTGCTCCCATGGCTTCACATCACCCTGATCAGGGGGCTATATGGGTACTCCACCTTGCCCAAGGGTGTCCCCTAGACTGACGGAGGTAAGCAGGCGCCTTACTTCTCCTTTTATAGGCGATAATTTTTGTATATAATTATTAAAAAAAGGCTCGCCCCAAAATATTGGATATTGTATATTTTTCATTATTTGTGCTTTTCCTCACTTTACTCACTCCCTCTGTCGCTTTGTAAAACTGTACCATACACCTCTATCAACCTGTGTTATTCGGTGCGTCTGTACCCGTCAAGTTCGGTGCTAGCGGCCATCTTGATACAGGAAACTGATATTTAAAAATTAGCAACAAGAGTACAGAATCAGTTTTTTCGTCTCACCATATAGGGGAAATAATGTCTCAAATAGGCCGAGTGCAGTTTATTGTATCAGTTATCGATCTTGGATTTGTTGAGCTAGATTCCTGCTATTTATATTAGAGCATTGCAAAGCATGGCCTACCCCATAAAATAGTTAATGTAATCAAAGCCCTATACGAGGGTTTTCAGTGCAAAGTTATCTGTGGAGAACATACCTCCAGCAGCTTTAGGGTACAAACAGGAGTGAAACAGGGATGTGTACTATCACCAACATTATTTATCTTGGCAGTAGACTGGTTAATGAAGGAGGCAACATCAGACAAACGCAGAGGATTACAATGGACCCTTAACACAGTGCTGGAGGTCCTTGACTTTGCGGACGACATTTGTCTATTATCAAGCAGTCACAAAGATATGCAAGATAAAATAAACAAGTTAACTCAGAATGCAAACAACATAGGACTAAAGATCAACGTAGGAAAGACAAAGTTAATGAAGCAAAATGTGAACAACAGAAATGTACTCAGAGTAGATAACAAGTTAGTGGAGGAGGTTAACGAATTTGTATACCTTGGCAGCAGAGTAGTAGAAAATGGAGACAGCACAGAGGACATCAACAGCAGACTTACTAGAGCAAACCAGGCTTTTGCAATGCTACAGAATATATGGAAATCAAATAAACTAAGCATAAATATGAAAATCAGGATATTTAAGAGTAATGTTCTAAGTGTACTACTCTATGGAAGTGAATGCTGGAAAATCACCAAAACCATAGAAAACAAGTTGAATTCTTTCCAGACTAAATGTTTACGTAGAATTAAAAAAATATTTTGGCCAAACACCATAAGAAATAACATCTTATTGGCAGAAATGCAGATGAAACCACTGACAACAATTATTGAGGAAAGACGCTGGCGATGGTTGGGACATGTGCTCCGAATGACTGACAACTCACTTCCAAAAATAGCACTAAGATGGACACCACAGGGGAGCAGAAGTAAGGGTAGACCAAAAGAGACATGGAGAAGAACAACAGAAAGGATGTTGAGCAATAGAGGGCTCACCTGGGCAAGAGCAGAAAAAAAGGCGAAAGACAGGCATTTGTGGAAAACCCTTGCGGTAGCCCCATGTGCCCTGGGCACTTAAGGTTCAGAGAGAGAGAGAGAGATTGCAAAGCGGGAACAACTGATGAACGTGGACAGTAGACCACATTCTACAGGAGTACCTAGCATATGAACAACAGAGGAGGCAAACATAGCCAACTACTACAGCAGTCCAAAACTGTATGGGTATGTCCACGCCCTCTGAATAGCCACAGACTACATCAAAGTTATATAACTCGAGGTCTGAATATGTTCGAAGAAAGCCATAATCTCCATATATCAGTAATATTAATGACCAACAATAATCATACATATAGATATACTTTCAGAAGATAGGATAACAAAGTCAGCATACTGTCATCATGCTCGTCGTCAACCACCTGTACTTTACTTGGTTTTACTCTGGATAGTAGATTTCACGAATCAAATTGACATACCCGTGAATATGAAAGTTTGATATTGTTTAACAGATGTGAAAGTCTGATATTGTTTGTCTAGTGTGATATTGTTTGTCTAACAGATGTGAAAGTCTGATATTGTTTGTCTAACAGATATGAAAGTCTGATATTGTTTGTCTAACAGATGTGAAAGTCTGATATTGTTTGTCTAACAGATGTGAAAGTCTGATATTGTTTGTCTAACAGATATGAAAGTCTGATATTGTTTGTATAACAGATGTGAAAATCTGATATTGTTTGTCTAACAGATATGAAAGTCTGATATTGTTTATCTAATAGATATGAAAGTCTGATATTGTTTGTCTAACAGATATGAAAGTCTGATATTGTTTGTCTAATAGCGACGAAAGATGTGATATCGCTTGTGTGGTACAGAAAATATTACTTCTGGAAGAAAAGGTAACAGTACATAAATAATGTGAAAACTTGTAGGTGTAATAACAGACAAAAGAAATATCAGGAGTCCACTACGTTCAGAAAGACTAGATCAGTGTTTCCCAACCTTTCCTGCATCATACCCCACCTCATCCCCTCAAAGAATTTGATATCCCCTCCTCCTAAATCCGGCATTATAATTCATTCACTCAGCTTTCCTAGCCAGTAGACAAGGTTTGTCTCCATTCCTCTCTGTTCTTAGACTTCTCCTGCCGATTGTCTCCATTCCTCTCAGTTCTTAGACTTCTCCTGCCGATTGTCCCTATTCCTCTCTGTTCTTAGATTTCTCCTGCCAATTGTCTCCATTCCTCTCTGTTCTTAGACTTCTCCTGCCGATTGTCTCCATTCCTCTCTGTTCTTAGACTTCTCCTGCCGATTGTCTCCATTCCTCTCTGTTCTTAGACTTCTCCTGCCAATTGTCTCCATTCCTCTCTGTTCTTAGACTTCTCCTGCCGATTGTCTCCATTCCTCTCTGTTCTTAGACTTCTCCTGCCAATTGTCTCCATTCCTCTCTGTTCTTAGACTTCTCCTGCCAATTGTCTCCATTCCTCTCTGTTCTTAGACTTCCCCTGCCGATTGTCTCCATTCCTCTCTGTTCTTAGACTTCTCCTGCCGATTGTCCACTCCGATGACTTGTAGGTATTTTTCCAGCTGATATATATATATTTAAAATGTCGTCCCCCGTTCCCCCGCCCCATGAAAGCAATATTCAAATTGCCCCCATGTCTGCCCCACGTTGAGAAACACTGAACTAGATTCATGTCGTCACTTTATGTAAGTAAACCGGATGTGCCGGTGTCTTAGCGGCAGTTAAGTGCTTTTGCACTTGAGCAGAGTTACCGGACTTGGGATGCAATTAACTGAGGCGACAAATGACCTTAACTGGTCAACATTTCCATTTTGTAACATCCCAGTGCTAATGTGGAGACTACGGAGTGTCGGGACGCTGAGCTTTTAAGGTAACATGGTTATAGAAAAGCGGTTGGAAAGTTTTGGCCTAATTTTGATGAACAGAATGAGAGAGAAAGGCCTACCATTAGCAGCCCGTTACCTTGTGTCTTGAGGCGTGGTGTAATGGATGTTGGGTTCTGCATGTTTTCCAGCAAGAAGGTACAAGTAAAATCCCAGTTTCCATGTCTTTAAGGCATACTGGGGATGCAATCCATATTTTCAAGACCATCAGCACATGAAAGTGTCACGTGGTCAGTATCACGCCTGGCCCGCATTACCTTCCCAGATTTCTCTGGTACTCAATTTTAGAGGCGGGGTGGACCCAAGGGGGCCTTTTGGTGTGTACTAGAAACAAATCCCAGTGCTGGGACTCGAACCCAGTACCACCAGATTAATCAACCGAGCCACCAGATTAATCAACCGAGCGCTGCTGGGACTTGAACCTAGTACCACCAGATTAATCAACCGAGCCACCAGATTAATCAACCGAGCGCTGCTGGGACTTGAACCTAGTACCACCAGATTAATCAACCGAGCCACCAGATTAATCAACCGAGCGCTTCGGCAAGAAGATACAACTATAAATTATTTCTGTCCTTCTGTTGATGCCTTCATTCGTCTGATCTTTGTTGCTTCTTTCTTACTATTCTTGAAGTTCTCTAACAGTTTTCGTTAAGTCTGTACTTTCTTTAGTCTGGCCTGGCTACGCCACTTCCGAGTCTTGTATCTACCACTTTCTCTTCTTGCTGCTGCTACATTTACGGTTCTTTATCTTCTTGCTGCTGTTACATTTATTGTTCTTTCTCTTCTTGCTGCTGTTACATTTACGGTTCTTTATCTTCTTGCTGCTGTTACATTTATTGTTCTTTCTCTTCTTGCTGCTGTTACATTTACGGTTCTTTCTCTTCTTACTGCTGCTACATTTACTGTTCTTTATCTTCTTGCTGATGCTACATTTACTTTTCTTTATCTTCTTGCTGATGCTACATTTACTGTTCTTTATCTTCTTGCTGATGCTACATTTACTGTTCTTTCTCTTCTTGCTGATGCTACATTTACTTTTCTTTCTCTTCTTACTGCTGCTACATTTACTGTTCTTTATCTTCTTGCTGATGCTACATTTACTGTTCTTTCTCTTCTTGCTGCTGTTACATTTACTGTTCTTTCTTCTTGCTGATGCTACATTTACTTTTCTTTCTCTTCTTACTGCTGCTACATTTACTGTTCTTTATCTTCTTGCTGATGCTACATTTACTGTTCTTTCTCTTCTTGCTGCTGTTACATTTATTGTTCTTTCTCTTCTTGCTGCTGTTACATTTACGGTTCTTTCTCTTCTTGCTGCTGTTACATTTACGGTTCTTTCTCTTCTTGCTGCTGCTACATTTACTGTTCTTTCTCTTCTTACTGCTACTACATTTACTTTTTTTTCTCTTCTTACTGCTGCTACATTTACTTTTTTTTCTCTTCTTACTGCTACTACATTTACTGTTCTTTCTCTTCTTACTGCTGCTACATTTACTTTTCTTTCTCTTCTTGCTGCTGCTACATTTACTTTTCTTTCTCTTCTTGCTGCTGCTACATTTACTGTTCTTTCTCTTCTTGCTGCTGCTACATTTACTGTTCTTTCTCTTCTTACTGCTGCGACATTTACTTTTCTTTCTCTTCTTGCTGTTGCTACATTTACTGTTCTTTCTCTTCTTGCTGCTGCGACATTTACTTTTCTTTCTCTTCTTGCTGCTGCGACACTTACTTTTCTTTCTCTTCTTGCTGCTACTACATTTAGTTTTCTTTCTCTTCTTGCTACTGCTGCATTTAGTTTTCTTTCTCTTCTTGCTGCTGCTACATTTACTGTTCTTTCTCTTCTTGCTGCTACTACATTTACTTTTCTTTCTGAAATTTCGCTCCCATTTTCTTGTTTAATGGCGTCTTTCTTTCCCACCAAACATGGCTTTATAGCTATGGCCAGGTATTCTCTGTGCTACAAAGGATAATAAATTTGCTTAAAAACTTGACACTTCAATGTCACAAACGCTCTTTTGACGCCAGAGCTGTAGACGGCTGTCCTTTTGACCTAGTATTCGCACGAGCATTTGTCTCTTCAGGTGAAAAAAAACAACTCTTTCATTCAGATAAATATTTGTATCCCATCTGCCTTGTTTCCTGGCTCTTTATTCGAAATATGATTACTTTTGGAAGCAACTCCTTCCCCTCTCAGTTATTTGTTGCCGTCTGTATGTTGGCAGATTTTTCGGTTTTATTGATTCTTAAGACAGTCTATAGTAGTTAGCTGTAGTTGGTACATTGTTCAGTCCCAGCAGTGGGATTTTTTCCTGGTACACACCAAAAAGGCCCCGGGGTTGACCCAGCCTCTAAAAATGGGTACCAAAGAAATCTGGGAAGGTAAAGCTGCCAGGCATGATACTGACCACATCACATGTTCATGTGCCGAAGGTCATGGAAAATACGGGCCTAACATCGTATTCCTCGATATACATTAATGGCGTGAAAACAGGAATTTTACTGTGTCTACAGTAGTTAGCACAAAGTGTGTTCTGCATATAACAAACATTGAAATATCGAAACCGAAATCATAAAACCTGTATGTTCCTCTCTTATCCATGCACTTAGTACAGGAAGTAAAATGTTAACAAAGTTACTGTAACAGTCACACACATTAGTAAAGATCCATCAGTTACTATTCGATAAGATAGTAGAAGGTGTGAGGCTGACAGGGATGGGTTTATTTTTTTTTGTTTATTTAACTTTGTATCAGATATTTTCAAAACTCCTTAACAAATGACTAATTCTTAATCAAAGAGCACATAAAGCAGATCAGAAATTGTCCAGATTGGAGTGATTATGTTTGTAGCTCATGATGTTCACATATCATTTGTTATAAGCTCGTATAACTTGTCCAGAGTGGAGTGATGATGTTTATAGCTCATGATGTTCACATATCATTTGTTATAAACTCATATAACGTGTCCAGAGTGGAGTGATGATGTTTGTAGCTCATGATGTTCACATATCATTTGTTATAAGCTCATATAACTTGTCCTATTCGAGTTTTTTTCTTCTCTGTTGTCCTGTGTGTGAGTGAGTGTGGTAGTGAGTTAGTGTGTTTGAGTGTGACAGTGTGAGTCTGTGAAAGTCTTAGTTTTTGAGTGAATGAGTATGTGTTTTTTTTGAATGAATGAGCGTTTCTGTGTGAGTGTTAGAGTGAGACCGTGAGTAAATGATACTGAGTTCGTACAAAAATTCCTACTATCTGTTGATTCATGGCTATTTCGTCTGTGTGTATGTCTGGAAAAGCATCTGCTACTAAGTCTAAGCATCTGTTGGCCTAAGCCCATACATTTTCATGTTGTTGTTGTTGTATGTTTCTCAGTAAAGCAAATGCATGTTGTGTGTCAGTAATATCCCTATAATGTCGTGCTAAATCCTGATTTAATTCCTCCCACGTCTCTGACGGGTGGGAGGTGAACCTTCTGTGAATGTTTATCTGAGACTCTGCTTGATCTGAACGACATCAGTTTTGTGTCATTGTCGTTGAGTCTGGCTAAGTAAGCTTATTTCTCAACGCTCTTAATCCATCCCTTGAATCTGTAAGACTGACCGTCAAAAATGTCACTGTGTCGTGTCCGGTCTGCTACTGATGCTCTTTAAGTAACTGATTGTTTTATTTTGCTCTTTAAGTAACTGATTGTTTTATTTTGCTCTTTAAGTAACTGATTGTTTTATTTTGCTCTTTAAGTAACTGATTGTTTTATTTTGCTCTTTAAGTAACTGATTGTTTTATTTAACTGTGATAACATATGTGTCAGCTTGTCCGTGTGTTTTTCCACGTCTATAGTGTACGTCGTATTTTGCTACAGTTAGTCACAGTATCTACATATAACTTATCTTTAGCCAAAGACGTCAGCATTCAGCACTCGTCATTGTTGCCACGGACTTACCTAGTCGTCTCCTCTCAAATGTCGGGACAAGGTCTGTTATGTTACAGTTGTTGTTTTATACATTGTTACACAGAAAGTCTCGCTATTGGAAACGTCTTACACAACTAGTATATCATCGCACAGACAGATAAATTCGTACACAATTTCATATTCGGTGAAGTCCATTTGTCTGTTACGAAAATACGCAGGTTTATTTACACAGTTGTCTCCTCTAACTTGAACGTATAATTTCCACCAGATCCTTTTAAAAGTCATAAAACTACAACAACCTCGAATCTTATTAGGCATAAGAAGATGGATTACGCGAACTTTATAGAACAGTTTATCTCCTTCTCTCTCAGGAGCCACCAACGAATTCAGTCTTAATAGGCAGATCAGTCTGGTCCACCTGGACCTCGTTCAGTAGTTGGTCTCTTTCTCTTTCATGAACTGTCAACGAAATATAAGTTCAGATCTTCCAGTTTTCTACTCACTGTATCGACATCTATTTACTAGCTCTCCTAAGAACCTGTATCAAACTAGGACGTAGTTTCATCACATCAGCATGACTATCTGCTTCTATATCTCCGTCTGTTTTTTTAATACACCACAAGGCTGCCTGCTAGATAGATGTACCACCTCACACCACAAGGCTGCCTGCTAGATAAATGTACCACCTCACGGTGGTGGTTTTTTTTTTATTAAAATCTAACCGGGAAGGACCTTATTGATCATTGTACCTTCCATGCCCGTTAAGTATATATATATATTACCTCTCTCTCTCCTTTCTCTTCGAAGATGTACATGACAAATTTGTTCGTTTATTTACACTGTCTACTCTTTATTTCCAGGAATGTACATTAAAATCTTGATATTTTAACACTGTCTCCTCTCCCCCCCCCCCTCTCTCTCTGGCTATGTCAGTCCATTGTTTTGCTTGTTCTCTGCTGAAACAGACCTAAGAAGGTGGCAGGACTAAAGATGCAGAAATAAAAAACGAGCCCTGTTTCTCTACGTCCACACCAAGTATCTGAACTTTGCAAGCAAGCCCAGTTACTTGGTGTGTGTGTCCGCCTGAGTTTTAGGGATTGTATTCAACATTATGGCTTTGTAGATGTCTGCTTGTTGTGCCGTGTGTGTTTCTATTGTGTTCTGTATTGTTCTTACGGTGGTTGCGACTGTTCTGCATTCGTAAAAAAAAATGTGTTCTTCTGTTTCTTGTGTGTTTCTCTTGCATAGGCAGCATCATATGATGTTCTGTGTGTTAGTCTGTGTATCGTGGGTGTCATTGTATATGAGAGTCTGACTGATTTCTCTGGCTTTTGGTGTGATGTTCCAGAGATGGAGATTTTTTAATGTGTCAGCCTAGTCTAGTATGGGGTATCTGTGTCCTCTCTTAATCCTAAGGTGTAATGGCGGTGCTTGATTTCTGAACAAATGTTTGTATATATTGTTTGTCTTGCAATGAATGAGTGTTTCATGTCCTTGGGTGGCTTGTGTGCAGTTTGTGTAGAAGGGTGGTAGTGTGTTAAAGTGGTGTGCCTGCAAATTGTTTGGTGGGACTAAGTTTGATAGTCTAAGTCCCATGTAGTAGTGAGCTAGTGGGTGCTGGTTTGGGTGCTTGATGATGTGACCTACGTGGCTAATTCTGAGTGCTTGTACTTTTGTTTGTATATCTTATAAGACAATTCCTCCGCGTAGTTTGTCTTGTATGAGGGTTTTATATTGAATGTTGTCGAAAGTGTTTCTGAAGATAAGGTGTCTGATTTGTTTGTTTATTTCCTTGACTGTCTTTTGTGGAGGGTCTAGTACTGTAGTGGTGTATATAATTTTTGGAATGATGTATGTGTTCACTCTGGTGCTTCTACCAAAAACTGTTGCTGTTTTGTATTTGTATCATTGTAACATGTCTGTGATTTTTGTTATGAGATTGTTCCATGTGGGTTTGTGTATTTTATCTGGATGTGGTGGGAAAGTGATGCTGTACAGATTGATGTTGTCTGAGTGTGATGGGAATGTGATACTGTACAGTTTGATGCTGTCTGTGTGTGATGGGAATGTGATGTTGTACAGTTTGATGTTGTCTGTGTGTGATGGGAATGTGATGTTGTACAGTTTGATGTTGTCTGTGTGTGATGGGAATGTGATGTTGTACAGTTTGATGTTGTGTGTGTGTGATGGGAACGTGATGTTGTACTGTTTGATGTTGTTTGTGTGTGATGGGAATGTGATGTTGTACAGTTTGATGTTGTGTGTGTGTGATGAGAAAACGATACCGTACAGTTTGATGTTGTCTGGGTGTGATGGGAATGTGATGTTGTACAGTTGGATGTTGTGTGTGTGTGAGATGGGAATGTGATGTTGTACAGTTTGATGTTGTGTGTGTGATGGGAATATGATGTTGTACTGTTTGATGTTGTGTGTGTGATGGGAATGTGATGTTGTACAGTTTGATGTTGTGTGTGTGTGATGGGAATGTGATGTTGTACAGTTTGATGTTGTGTGTGTGTGATGGGAATGTGATGTTGTACAGTTTGATGTTGTGTGTGTGTGTGATGGGAATGTGATGTTGTACAGTTTGATGTTGTCTGTGTGTGGGAGACGAAAAGGAAAATTTTTTTTATCTCGCCATTTGCTTATGCCCACGACGACTGATTTCTGTATGTTGAGTTTGGCTCCGCTACCTTTACCAAACTCTGTGAGGGAGTCTAAGATGTGGGTTATTAATCTGTCTGTTGGTGGGGAGAAGATAGTGTCGTCTGCGTAAGCAAGCAACTTTATGTTTCCTCTACACGGTATGAAAGTTCCCTGGATTGTTGTGTTCTGTCTGCACATCTCTCTTGGTCTCAGTCTACTTATCTGAGTGTCGAGTATCTTAATGTTGAAGTATCTTCGTCGCTGAGTATCTGGTTATCTTCGTCTCAGAGTACTTTGGTGTCAGAGTTTTAGTCCTGCTTCCAAGTCGTTGTGCATATCTCTCTGCACACTTCCCACTCTTGCACTTCCCACTCCTGCACTTCCCACTCCTGCACCTCCCTTTAAAAAAAAGAAAAAAAGAATTATTATTCTCCAGAACAAGGTATCGTGCAAAAAAGTCTGACTTGGTAGGTTTTATTTCTCTAGATATTTCTGCTCCGCCCCTAGATGTCCACTGGTTTCTGTATAAGTCCCGATTGGTTCTCGAGTCATAACCTGCCAGGTTAGTGTTGTCAAACGTCTAACCCCTTGCCTGTGACACTTTTTACCTGTACTTGTTTGATTGTTAATCCGTTTCTTTATTCGTCGTGTCCAGTTCGCACACTATCAGTCGCCAACAAGACTTCTGCCTTTTCTTAAATCCGTCTAAAGTCACTGTCCAGTTTATCACTTCTGGCAAGTTGTTCTCGAGCGTTTGCGTTGGACATTAAGAGACTGAAAACATCAAAACAGCGGGCAAGATAAACGAGAAGAGAGGCAGGGGAAGAACAAGAGAAAAAAATCATGGACAGTCTAACGCGATGGCAAAATAAAAAGTCATAAACTAAGCTGGTTGAAAATATCAAGAACCGAGATCTATGGAGAATGATGAGCTTCAAGGCCTACCGATACGGCACATGATAATGATGAAGATGATGATGCAAGAGCTGGCTCATCGCGAATGAACGTAGAATGGCTAATCAAAATGGTAATTGGGAGGGGGTGGGTGTGGAAGAGGGAGGGGAGACTGAGTAATAGTTTTGCACTGGCCTACAAATGTCTCAGAGACCCTATTTGTAACATCAAGTGCAATTTCATGTTTTCTACAATGAACACGGTCTTGAGAAGTTGTCTTGTTTCTACTTTTGGCTGGTTCGTTGATAAAATACTCTAAACATTGCAGATACACCCAGCGGTTTTCAAGTATTTTACAGCTTGTGCCAGTAAACTGAAGGATGACGGAAGCAGGAGTTGAACCCGCTGAAGTGGGCCTTCAGTCTTATCATCTCGACCATGCTTCTTTCATGAAAGACATAACAGCATTGAAGCCATAACTAAGAAAAGTAAGGTGCTATTTATAGAATGGACCTGTATAGACGTCTGCTCTTAGAATCTCAAGCGACAAGTGGTCGTGCTGCACGTTTTTACTCTGGAACTTAGGAAACACCGGCTTAGCGTAGATCAGCTTTGAGCCACATCTTTTAGGTAGGAGCAAGCGTGAAATTAGGAGATGTAAGAGGAAGGAAACGTGAACTAACCACGCAAATAGTGGTTCTTGTTACTGTACAAGTCCAAAACTGACAAAGTCAGGCATGGCAGAAATCTTGAGCAAGATGTCTTCCTGCTGTGAAAACCGTCTCCCCAGAGAAGACCTGCTAATATCGGTAAGTAGAATTAATGTTGACACTCGGGAGTTTAGAATAAACCTAAAAACAGACTGTATTCCAGTGAAGTACATAGGAACTGCTTTGTCAATTAACGAGCACACGGTAATTATTCATTCATTCACTTGCATGTCCCTTACGGAACTTTGCCTCCCTAACAACACTCCTATAGACCTCTCGGTTGTGAGCAAGATGGCCAGCTGCTGATGCATCCACGACAGATAATCAATGATGTCTTGCAGCCATCTTCACCTTGGTTTTTCTTTCTTTCTTTTTCACATTATGTACCCTTCCAAGATGGTCTTCTCTAGATTATCATGACGTTTAATGTGTCCAAAATGTTTAAGTTTCTCTGTTTAATCCTCTTTACTAGCCAACCTTCTTCAATATTATGTTCTTGTAGTATGGATATATTTGTTCATTTTTGTGCCCGTGATAGTGTAGCATTTACATTCAAAGGCATTTATGTGTTTCTCAGCTGTTTTGTTAAATGTCCAGGTCTCACAGACATATGTTGCGATGGGAAAGATGTATGCCCTAATTATTAGTGTGTAGATAAAACTCAGTGGAGATATACTGAGGGAGACTAATTAAAAGAGGGACATTTGTCTCTCTCCAGAAGCTAACACAGTTAAAGAAACTGTGGCGAAGGGTAGACAGAAGTACAAAAATTACTACAAGAATTTAACATTGATGAAGGTCGGTTAATAAAGAAGATTAAATACAGATTTCAGACATAGTAAACTTCATGAGAGTTTGGAGAAGACAGTCTTAGAAGGGTACATAATGGTAAAATAAGAAAGAGGAAGACCACAGAGAAGATGGCTACAAGACATTGTTGATAATTTGGCCATGGATGCATCAGCAGCAGGGCATCTTGCTTACAACAGAG